>JARPMJ010006431.1:0-52749 GCA_033366665.1 Phoxinus dragarum
CTATAAATAAATATATATATATAAAGAATGATTACTCTAGAATGTTTTCAAACATAATAATAAATATATATTAAGTATAGAAAAGGAATATACTTATTTTACTTGAATAAATACATTTTTATTATGAAAAAGGTGATCAATATCACAAACAATAGGCGTGAATAATTATGGTTAACAACAAAATTCAGTCCCGAAAGGGTGATATATGGGAAAGAAACTAAATATATTTTACAAGAAAACTCACAAAATTAAATAAATAAATCACCCAGTATATTGGCATAATATCATGTGTATATCTGGGACAAAATTGACATTAAAAGCAAAAAAAACCTATTAGATATTTTTTTATACAGTTAAATCTCTTAAAAAACGTCTGATAAATTATAAGTTCTTTGATAGTTGACATATTTTAAAAGTTTGACCCCCATTAAAAAAAAAAAAAACGATGCATTTTTAAAAAAATCTTAAGAAATCAAACAGGAGCCGAATGCGTTATAAGGGCTCACGAGTCTCTCTGTGTTCTATTCAGTTCTCATAAAGTCATTCATGAGAGCAGATAGACAGTATCCACGCACTACCTCCCTCTCCAGAGCCTGATTGGCTGACGAGCCCATCGGTGGAAGTGACCTCATCTCCTTGAGTGGCAGCCGCTCAAACTCCGCCCACTTCTTCTCAATCTCCTCCTCTATTCGCCTCTGTTCCGACAGGCCCGCCCCCTTCCTCGACAGCACCGCCTCCCACTGGTTGTGGGCGTCGTCACGCCGACGTTCCTCCTGCCATTGGCTGTGCTCCCTCACCTGCCCCTCCCCGGACTCTCTCTGATTGGCGGAGGCAGGAGTAGGAGGCGTGGCTACGGGCGACAGCTCCACATAGTCGAACTTGCTGTGGGCGGGGTTTGCGGTGGTGGAGGAGGCTTCTGATTGGCTGCGCAGTCGGTGACGAGCGTTCTCTTTGTCACTGCTCAGGCTCGGCAGCCTGCGGGAAGACACACACATCAGTGCGTCAGTGTGAGTGAGTGAGTGAGTGTGAGTGAGTGTGAGTGTGTTTGAGAGAGAGAGAGAGAGAGAGAGATTGGTCTCTATAGGGTCACATGTTAGTGGGAGTGGCCAGTACCTGAGCCAGAGAGAGAGAGTGAGCGTGTGTGTGTGTGTGTGTGTGTGTGTGTTACTGACTGTGTGAGGTCTGGAGAGCTGCTGGGTTGAACGTTCTTCCTCAGAACCTCGATCCAGTTCCTCCGTATCCCAGCAGTCATAGCTGAGAGTGTGAAAGCAGCGTTTCTGGTCTGAGGAACAGCAGAGAGTCAGAGATTGTGAGGAACAGGAATGCAGCAGGTCCCGACAGGATCTCTCACACACACACACACACACACACACACACACACACACACACACACACACGTCTCTACTGACCTGGATCTGGAAGCCGTAGTTCTTCTCCACGTCGAACTCCGACACCTTCACACACGACTTCAGGTCGATCTCTCCATCCACCTCGTCTCTCTGAGCAGATATCACACACTCTTCAGGACACCGGCATTCACGATCATTATAAATCTCACATCCACAGCGTTAAAGTGCGGAAACTACACAGTAGAAGATTCTATTTCAAATCAATGCGGTTCTGCTCAAAGAATCCTGAAAAAATAAATGTCTGACGGTTTCCACAGAAATGAACACGTTGTGTGTACTCACAGTTGTTGTTTGTTAAGCGTGTTAGCGTGTTCACACATGTTAGCGTGTGTCGTGGTCATGCGTGTTAGCGTGTGTCGTGGTCATGCATGTTAGCGTGTTCATACGTGTTAGCGTGTGTCGTGTTCATACGTGTTAGCGTGTTCATACATGTTAGCGTGTTCATACGTGTTAGCCTGTTCATACATGTTAGCGTGTGTCGTGGTCATGCGTGTTAGCGTGTTCATACATGTTAGCGTGTGTCATGGTCATACGTGTTAGCGTGTTCATACGTGTTAGCCTGTTCATACATGTTAGCGTGTTCATACGTGTTAGCGGTGTGTCGTGTTCATACGTGTTAGCGTGTTCATACATGTTAGCGTGTTCATACGTGTTAGCCTGTTCATACATGTTAGCGTGTGTCGTGGTCATGCGTGTTAGCGTGTTCATACATGTTAGCGTGTGTCATGGTCATGCGTGTTAGCGTGTGTCGTGGTCATGCATGTTAGCGTGTTCATACGTGTTAGCGTGTGTCGTGTTCATACGTGTTAGCGTGTTCATACATGTTAGCGTGTTCATACGTGTTAGCGTGTGTCGTGTTCATACCTGTTAGCGTGTTCATACATGTTAGCGTGTTCATACGTGTTAGCCTGTTCATACATGTTAGCGTGTGTCGTGGTCATGCGTGTTAGCGTGTTCATACATGTTAGCGTGTGTCATGGTCATGCGTGTTAGCGTGTGTCGTAGTCATGCATGTTAGCGTGTTCATACGTGTTAGCGTGTGTCGTGTTCATACGTGTTAGCGTGCTCATACATGTTAGCGTGTGTAATGGTCATGCGTGTTAGCGTGTGTCGTGGTCATGAATGTTAGCGTGTTCATACGTGTTAGCGTGTGTCGTGTTCATATGTGTTAGCGTGCTCATACATGTTAGCGTGTTAGCGTGTGTCGTGTTTCATACGTGTTAGCGTGTTCATACATGTTAGCGTGTTCATACGTGTTAGCCTGTTCATACATGTTAGCGTGTGTCGTGGTCATGCGTGTTAGCGTGTTCATACATGTTAGCGTGTGTCATGGTCATGCGTGTTAGCGTGTGTCGTGGTCATGCATGTTAGCCGTGTTCATACGTGTTAGCGTGTGTCGTGTTCATACGTGTTAGCGTGCTCATACATGTTAGCGTGTGTCGTGGTCATGCGTGTTAGCGTGTGTCGTGGTCATGCATGTTAGCGTGTTCATACGTGTTAGCGTGTGTCGTGTTCATACGTGTTAGCGTGTGTCGTGTTCATACGTGTTAGCGTGTGTCGTGTTCATACGTGTTAGCGTGCTCATACATGTTAGCGTGTGTCGTGGTCATGCGTGTTAGCATGTTCATACATGTTAGCGTGTGTCATGGTCATGCGTGTTAGCGTGTGTCGTGGTCATGCATGTTAGCGTGTTCATACGTGTTAGCGTGTGTCGTGTTCATACGTGTTAGCGTGTGTCGTGTTCATACATGTTGTGTTCATACGTGTTAGCGTGACGTGTTCATACGTGTTTGCGTGTCTCGTGTTGAAACGTGAGTGTGTGTCGTGTTCATATGTGTTTGCGTGTGTTGTGTTCATACATGTTGTGTTCATACGTGTTAGCGTGTCGTGTTTCATACGTGTTTGCGTGTCTCGTGTTGAAGGACGGGGGTGTGTGTCATGTTCATATGTGTTTGAGTGTGTTGTGTTCATACATGTTGTGTTCATACGTGTTAGCGCGTGTCTCGTGTTCAAACATGTGAGTGTGTGTCGTGTTCATGCGTGGTTCATACGAGTTAGCATATGTTCATACGTGTTTGTGTTCGCATGTGTTGTGTTCACACGTGTTTGTGTTCGCATGTGTTGTGTTCATACGTGTTAGCGTGTGTCATGTTCATACGTGTTTGTGTGTTTCGCATGTGTCGTGTTCACACGTGTGTCGTGTTGCATTTTAGCGTGTTCATACGTGTTTGTGTTCGCATGTGTCGTGTTCATACGTGTGTCGTGTTCATACGTGTTAGCGTGTTAATACATGTTAGCGTGTCGTATTCATACGTGTTAGCGTGTGTCGTGGTCATACAGTGTTAGCGTGTGTCATACGTGTTAGCGTGTGTCATACGTGTTAGCGTGTGTCGTGTTCATACGTGTTAGCGTGTGTCGTGTTCATACATGTTAGTGTGTGTCGTGGTCATACGTGTGAGCGTGTGTCGTGGTCATACGTGTTAGCGTGTGTCGTGGTCATACGTGTTAGCGTGTGTCGTGGTCATACGTGTTAGCGTGTGTCGTGTTCATACACGTTAGCGTGTGTCGTGTTCATACACGTTAGCGTGTGTCGTGTTCAAACATTTGAGTGTGTGTCGTGTTCATACGTGTTAGCGTGTGTCGTGTTCATACGTGTTCGCGTGTGTTGTGTTTAAACATGTGAGTGTATGACGTGTTCGCGTGATCATACGTGTTAGCGTGTGTCGTGTTCATATGTGTTTGCGTGTGTTGTGTTCATACATGTTGTGTTCATACGTGTTAGCGTGTCGTGTTCATACGTGTTTGCGTGTCTCGTGTTGAAACATGTGAGTGTGTGTCGTGTTCATATGTGTTTGCATGTGTTGTGTTCATACATGTTGTGTTCCATACGTGTTAGCGTGTCTCGTGTTCAAACATGTGAGTGTGTCGTGTTCATGCGTGGTTCATAACGAGTTAGCATATGTTCATACGTGTTTGTGTGTTGTGTTCACACGTGTGTCGTGTTGCATGTTAGCGTATTCATACGTGTTTGTGTGTTTCGCATGTGTCGTGTTCATACGTGTTTGTGTTCGCATGTGTCGTGTTCATACGTGTTTGTGTTCGCATGTGTCGTGTTCATACTTGTTTGTGTGTTTCGCATGTGTCGTGTTCATACGTGTTTGTGTTCGCATGTGTCGTGTTCATACGTGTTTGTGTGTTCGCATGTGTCGTGTTCATACGTGTTTGTGTTCGCATGTGTTCATACGTGTTTGTGTGTTTCGCATGTGTCGTGTTCATACTTGTTTGTGTGTTTCGCATGGTGTCGTGTTCATACGTGTTTGTGTTCGCATGTGTCGTGTTCATACGCGTTTGTGTTCGCATGTGTCGTGTTCATACGTGTTTGTGTTTGCATGTGTCGTGTTCATACGTGTTTGTGTTCGCATGTGTCGTGTTTCATACGTGTTTGTGTTCGCATGTGTCGTGTTCATACGTGTTTGTGTGTTTCGCATGTGTCGTGTTCATACGTGTTTGTGTGTTTCGCATGTGTCGTGTTCATACGTGTTTGTGTTCGCATGTGTCGTGTTCATACGTGTTTTGGTGTGTTCGCATGTGTCGTGTTCATACGTGTTTGTGTTCGCATGTGTCGTGTTCATACGTGTTTGTGTGTTTCGCATGTGTCGTGTTCATACTTGTTTGTGTGTTTCGCATGTGTCGTGTTCATACGTGTTTGTGTTCGCATGTGTCGTGTTCATACGCGTTTGTGTTCGCATGTGTCCGTGTTCATACGTGTTTGTGTTTGCATGTGTCGTGTTCATACGCGTTTGTGTGTTCGCATGTGTCGTGTTCATACGTGTTTGTGTTCGCATGTGTCGTGTTCATACGTGTTTGTGTTTGCATGTGTCGTGTTCATACGCGTTTGTGTGTTCGCATGTGTCGTGTTCATACGCGTTTGTGTTCGCATGTGTCGTGTTCATACGTGTTTGTGTTTGCATGTGTCGTGTTCATACGTGTTTGTGTGTTCGCATGTTAGCGTGTTCATACGTGTTTGTGTTCGCATGTGTCGTGTTCATACGTGTTTGTGTTTGCATGTGTCGTGGTTCATACGTGTTTGTGTCTGCATGTGTCGTGTTCATACGTGTTTGTGTCTGCATGTGTCGTGTTCATACGTGTTTGTGTGTTCGCATGTTAGCGTGTTCATACGTGTTTGTGTTCGCATGTGTCGTGTTCATACGTGTTTGTGTTTCGCATGTGTCGTGTTCATACTTGTTTGTGTGTTCGCATGTGTCGTGTTCATACGTGTTTGTGTGTTCGCATGTGTCGTGTTCATACGTGTTTGTGTTCGCATGTGTCGTGTTCATACGTGTTTGTGTTCGCATGTGTCGTGTTCACACGTGTTTGTGTGTTTCGCATGTGTCGTGTTCATACGTGTTTGTGTTTCGCATGTGTCGTGTTCACACGTGTTTGTGTGTTTCGCATGTGTCGTGTTCATACTTGTTTGTGTGTTTCGCATGTGTCGTGTTTCATACGTGTTTGTGTTCGCATGTGTCGTGTTCATACGTGTTTGTGTGTTTCGCATGTGTCGTGTTCATACTTGTTTGTGTGTTTCGCATGTGTCGTGTTCATACGGTTTGTGTTCGCATGTGTCGTGTTCATACGTGTTTGTGTGTTCGCATGTGTCGTGTTCATACGTGTTTGTGTGTTCGCATGTGTCGTGTTCATACGTGTTTGTGTTCGCTATGTGTCGTGTTCATACGTGTTTGTGTTCGCATGTGTCGTGTTCATACGTGTTTGTGTTTCGCATGTGTCGTGTTCATACGTGTTTGTGTGTTCGCATGTGTCGTGTTCATACGTGTTTGTGTTCGCATGTGTCGTGTTCATACGTGTTTGTGTTTCGCATGTGTCGTGTTCATACGTGTTTGTGTGTTTCGCATGTGTCGTGTTCATACGTGTTTGTGTGTTTCGCATGTGTCGTGTTCATACGTGTTTGTGTGTTCGCATGTGTCGTGTTCATGACGTGTTTGTGTTCGCATGTGTCGTGTTCATACGTGTTTGTGTTCGCATGTGTCGTGTTCATACGTGTTTGTGTTCGCATGTGTCGTGTTCATACGTGTTTGTGTGTTTCGCATGTGTCGTGTTCATACGTGTTTGTGTGTTTCGCATGTGTCGTGTTCATACGTGTTTGTGTTCGCATGTGTTGTGTTTATACGTGTTCGTGTGTTTCGCATGTGTCGTGTTCATACTTGTTTGTGTGTTCGCATGTGTCGTGTTCATACGTGTTTGTGTGTTCGCATGTGTCGTGTTCATACGTGTTTGTGTTCGCATGTGTCGCGTTCATTACGTGTTTGTGTTCGCATGTGTCGTGTTCACACGTGTTTGTGTGTTTCGCATGTGTCGTGTTCATACTTGTTTGTGTGTTTCGCATGTGTCGTGTTCATACTTGTTTGTGTGTTTCGCATGTGTCGTGTTCATACGTGTTTGTGTTCGCATGTGTCGTGTTCATACGTGTTTGTGTGTTTCGCATGTGTCGTGTTCATACTTGTTTGTGTGTTTCGCATGTGTCGTGTTCATACGTGTTTGTGTTCGCATGTGTCGTGTTCACACGTGTTTGTGTGTTTCGCATGTGTCGTGTTCATACGTGTTTGTGTGTTTCGCATGTGTCGTGTTCATACTTGTTTGTGTGTTTCGCATGTGTCGTGTTCATCACGTGTTTGTGTTCGCATGTGTCCGTGTTCATACGTGTTTGTGTGTTTCGCATGTGTCGTGTTCATACTTGTTGTGTGTTTCGCATGTGTCGTGTTCATACTTGTTTGTGTGTTTCGCTTGTGTCGTGTTCATACGTGTTTGTGTGTTTCGCATGTGTCGTGTTCATACTTGTTTGTGTGTTTCGCATGTGTCGTGTTCATACGTGTTTGTGTTCGCATGTGTCGTGTTCATACGTGTTTGTGTGTTTCGCATGTGTCGTGTTCATACGTGTTTGTGTGTTTCGCATGTGTCGTGTTCATACTTGTTTGTGTGTTTCGCATGTGTCGTGTTCATACGTGTTTGTGTGTTTCGCATGTGTCGTGTTCATACTTGTTTGTGCGTTTTGCATGTGTCGTGTTCATACTTGTTTGTGTTCGCATGTGTCGTGTTCATACTTGTTTGTGTTCGCATGTGTCGTGTTCATACTTGTTTGTGTTCGCATGTGTCGTGTTCATACGTGTTTGTGTTCGCATGTGTCGTGTTCATACGTGTTTGTGTGTTTCGCATGTGTCGTGTTCATACGTGTTTGTGTGTTTCGCATGTGTCGTGTTCATACTTGTTTGTGTGTTTCGCATGTGTCGTGTTCATACGTGTTTGTGTTCGCATGTGTCGTGTTCATACGTGTTTGTGTGTTTCGCATGTGTCGTGTTCATACTTGTTTGTGTGTTTCGCATGTGTCGTGTTCATACTTGTTTGTGTGTTTCGCATGTGTCGTGTTCATACTTGTTTGTGTGTTTCGCATGTGTCGTGTTCATACTTGTTTGTGTGTTTCGCATGTGTCGTGTTCATACTTGTTTGTGTGTTTCGCTTGTGTCGTGTTCATACGTGTTTGTGTGTTTCGCATGTGTCGTGTTCATACTTGTTTGTGTGTTTCGCATGTGTCGTGTTCATACGTGTTTGTGTTCGCATGTGTCGTGTTCATACGTGTTTGTGTGTTTCGCATGTGTCGTGTTCATACTTGTTTGTGTGTTTCGCATGTGTCGTGTTCATACGTGTTTGTGTGTTTCGCATGTGTCGTGTTCATACTTGTTTGTGCGTTTTGCATGTGTCGTGTTCATACTTGTTTGTGTTCGCATGTGTCGTGTTCATACTTGTTTGTGTTCGCATGTGTCGTGTTCATACTTGTTTGTGTTCGCATGTGTCGTGTTCATACGTGTTTGTGTGTTCGCATGTTAGCGTGTTCACACGCGTTTGTGTTCGCATGTGTCGTGTTCATACGTGTTTGTGTGTTCGCATGTTAGCGTGTTCATACGCGTTTGTGTTCGCATGTGTCGTGTTCATACGTGTTTGTGTGTTCGCATGTTAGCGTGTTCACACGTGTTTGTGTTCGCATGTGTCGTGTTCATACGTGTTTGTGTTCGCATGTCGTGTTCATACTTGTTTGTGTTTCGCATGTCGTGTTCATACTTGTTTGTGTTTCGCATGTGTCGTGTTCATACTTGTTTGTGTTCGCATGTGTCGTGTTCATACTTGTTTGTGTTCGCATGTGTCGTGTTCATACTTGTTTGTGTTCGCATGTGTCGTGTTCATACTTGTTTGTGTTCGCATGTGTCGTGTTCATACGTGTTTGTGTGTTCGCATGTTAGCGTGTTCACACGCGTTTGTGTTCGCATGTGTCGTGTTCATACGTGTTTGTGTGTTCGCATGTTAGCGTGTTCATACGTGTTTGTGTGTTCGCATGTTAGCGTGTTCACACGTGTTTGTGTTCGCATGTGTCGTGTTCATACGCGTTTGTGTTCGCATGTGTCGTGTTCATACGTGTTTGTGTGTTCGCATGTTAGCGTGTTCACACGTGTTTGTGTGTTCGCATGTTAGCGTGTTCACACGTGTTTGTGTTCGCATGTGTCGTGTTCATACGTGTTTGTGTGTTCGCATGTTAGCGTGTTCATACGCGTTTGTGTTCGCATGTGTCGTGTTCATACGTGTTTGTGTGTTCGCATGTTAGCGTGTTCATACGCGTTTGTGTTCGCATGTGTCGTGTTCATACGTGTTTGTGTGTTCGCATGTTAGCGTGTTCACACGTGTTTGTGTTCGCATGTGTCGTGTTCATACGTGTTTGTGTGTTCGCATGTGTCGTGTTCATACGTGTTTGTGTGTTCGCATGTGTCGTGTTCATACGTGTTTGTGTGTTCGCATGTTAGCGTGTTCATACGCGTTTGTGTTCGCATGTGTCGTGTTCATACGTGTTTGTGTGTTCGCATGTTAGCGTGTTCATACGCGTTTGTGTTCGCATGTGTCGTGTTCATACGTGTTTGTGTATTCGCATGTTAGCGTGTTCACACGTGTTTGTGTTCGCATGTGTCGTGTTCATACGCGTTTGTGTGTTTCGCATGTGTCGTGTTCATATGTGTTTGTGTGTTTCGCATGTGTCGTGTTCATACTTGTTTGTGTGTTTCGCATGTGTCGTGTTCATACTTGTTTGTGTTCGCATGTGGTCGTATTCATACTTGTTTGTGTTCGCATGTTAGCGTGTTCATACGCGTTTGTGTTTCGCATGTGTCGTGTTCATACGTGTTTGTGTGTTCGCATGTGTCGTGTTCATACTTGTTTGTGTGTTTCGCATGTGTCGTGTTCATACGTGTTTGTGTGTTCGCATGTGTCGTGTTCATACGCGTTTGTGTTCGCATGTGTCGTGTTCATACGTGTTTGTGTGTTCGCATGTTAGCGTGTTCACACGTGTTTGTGTTCGCATGTGTCGTATTCATACGCGTTTGTGTTCGCATGTGTCGTGTTCATACGCGTTTGTGTGTTCGCATGTGTCGTGTTCATACGTGTTTGTGTTTCGCATGTGTCGTGTTCATACGTGTTTGTGTGTTCGCATGTTAGCGTGTTCATACGTGTTTGTGTGTTTCGCATGTGTCGTGTTCATACGTGTTTGTGTGTTTCGCACGTGTCATGTTCATACGTGTTTGTGTGTTCGCATGTTAGCGTGTTCATACGTGTTTGTGTGTTTCGCACGTGTCGTGTTCATACGTGTTTGTGTGTTCGCATGTTAGCGTGTTCATACGCGTTTGTGTTCGCATGTGTCGTGTTCATACGCGTTTGTGTTCGCATGTGTCGTGTTCATACGCGTTTGTGTTCGCATGTGTCGTGTTCATACGCGTTTGTGTGTTCGCATGTGTCGTGTTCATACGCGTTTGTGTGTTCGCATGTGTCGTGTTCATACGCGTTTGTGTTTCGCATGTGTCGTGTTCATACGTGTTTGTGTGTTCGCATGTTAGCGTGTTTACACGTGTCGTGTTTGCATGTGTCGTGTTCGTACACGTGTCGTGTTGCATGTTAGCGTGTTCATACGTGTTTGTCTGTTTCGCATGTGTCGTGTTCACACACGTGTGTCGTGTTGCAAGTTAGCGTGTTCATACGTGTTTGTGTGTTTCGCATGTGTCGTGTTCTCACACGTGTCGTGTTTGCATGTTAGCGTGTTCATACGTGTTTGTGTGTTTCGCATGTGTCGTGTTCATACGTGTTTGTGTGTTTCGCATGTGTCGTGTTCACACACGTGTCGTGTTTGCATGTTAGCGTGTTCATACGTGTTTGTGTGTTTCGCATGTGTCGTGTTCATACGTGTTTGTGTGTTTCGCATGTGTCGTGTTCATACGTGTTTGTGTTCGCATGTGTCGTGTTCATACGTGTTTGTCTGTTTCGCATGTGTCGTGTTCATACGTGTTTGTGTGTTTCGCATGTGTCGTGTTCATACGTGTTTGTGTGTTTCGCATGTGTCGTGTTCATACGTGTTTGTGTGTTCGCATGTGTCGTGTTCATACGTGTCGTGTTCATACGTGTTTGTGTGTTCGCATGTGTCGTGTTCATACGTGTTTGTGTGTTCGCATGTGTCGTGTTCATACGTGTTTGTGTGTTCGCATGTGTCGTGATTCTCACCTCCTCCGCCGCAGAGTCTCTGTAGTACTTCAGTCCAGCGTCCGTCAGCACAAACCAGTGTTTCCTCCACTGAACACACACACACACGGTCAGTCATGATGAAACACACTTCAACATCATGATAACAGAGACAGACGTGTCTCACCTCTCCACTCTCGTCCAGTTTAGACATCCATCCCTTCTTAAAGTTCAGCAGGTCAGGCTACAGACAGACAGGTTTATCAGAGGAGCGTCAATGTATCGTCCTTAGCACTTAGCACACTCGCTCACTCACTCACACACACACACACACACATCTGCGTGTAAGTGTGTGAGGAACAAACACGATAGCACAGGAAACAACAGACACTGATGGTGAAACTGATGTTCATTTATCACTAAATAAAAACATAGTTTCTAAAGAATTTAAAGCCTAATGCAATTGTAAAATCCATCACTTATTTACACCAAAATATGAATAAATAGGCTAAACGTCACCAGTGTACTTCACCACAGATTACTCTAATCAGTTCTTCTGTAGTTCAGTAATAATGACGAACAAACTTTAATAAACGCTCTTACAGTCAATGAGTGTCTGTGATTCAGAAAATTAATCAATATCAAATGATTCATCATGATGACTCGGTAGCTTCTAGAATGATTCACGAAATCTCGGACAGAATCCAGTCATTATGATGGGATTACCGTGTATCAGAATGTCACGGGATTTGGATGAAATTGTGACAGAAATATAATACTATTGTAAAGTAGACTGTACCTTTCAAAGTAATAATATAATAACAACAAACTTATTCAAACTTAATTTTTATTACATTAACATTTAGTTGTAGTATTTTGTTTGATTTTCATTTGATTACATTTTAAAATATTTAATATTTAGTTGTTAATGATTCATGCCTTAATTTGATTACCACCGTTTTTGACACAAAAAGACAAATGAACACAATAAATGAACATTAGAAAAACTAATCTGATCAAATATTCTAGAGGTTGTTACACAATGATCACATGCCTTATAAAGTGCGCGTGCACACACACACACACACACACACACACACACACACAGGTGATGGTGACAGCTGAACTAAACTCTGATCAGGATTATCAAAGCACTTATAATATCAGAGTTTGTGTTTATTTACATGAACTAGAAATCAGCCTCAGTAATGCGCATGCGCTGTGTGCGCGGGTGTGTCGCGCGCGCACAAACACACACATAGATAAAAAACAAGTTATGTTTGCTCACGTACCGTGCAAACACAACACACACTGCACGCCAACACACACTAACTGGGGTTTGAATGGACTTGTACAACACAGAATTAAACTGCCGTCGTGTTTACACTGAGAGCGACGGATATTAAAGTGAATTAAAGTGAAACTCACCGTCATGATGTTCAAATCCAGCCGCAGCACAAACACAAACGCAGATTAAACACGCCGCATCTGAGAAGCTTTACCGCTGTCAGTGTTTACTAAAGCTGAAGATCATCATGTTTAATAATACTTTTACTGATTTAATCGATAGATCGCGACGTAAGTTTGACGGAACTCGCGCTGCTGTCGGTGTAGCCGGGGCGGATCCCGATTACAGTTCAGCGGAAGCGAGCGGCCAATCAGAACCGCCCAGCGAAGCACAACAACCAATCAGAACCGCCCAGCGAAGCACAACAACCAATAAGAGCCTCCAAGCGCAGCACAGCAACCAATCAGCAGCGCGCAAACAATACTCTCACAGTAAACCTGCTATGTTGGTTTAACACAAAATAATGGGGAGAACGCAAACTTGAGCGGCCGTCCTCTCCAACATAACTAAAAATGTATATAAAGTTAAAAATAAGCACACAAAAAGTCTATATTAAAAGATGACACATAAATGTTAAAGTGTAACGTTACATCCAAAAATGACTCACTAATCACTTACTCGCCCTCATGCTGTTCCAAACCCCTATGACGCAAAGTAGATGTTGATTTAATCAGTTCTGTTCAAAGATGCAGTGAAAGTGAATGGTGACTGAGACTGTCATGCAGCCTAACATCGCCTTTTGTGTTCCAGAGAAGAAGAAAGTCAAATGGGTTCGGAACAACAATGGTGTGTAAATGATGACAGGGTTTTTATTTATGTGAATGATCCCTGTAAGTGTGTGTGTGTGTGTGTGAGTGTAGTGTGGCAGTGAGTGACGTGCCTGTTGTTGCATCGGTTCTTCATCAGTCTGATCCACGCTGCAGGAGAAATACACTGAGGGTCTGTGTGCTTTCTGCAGAACAAACACACACTGGTGTGAGCGTTGAAGGACCTCGAGTGTTTCTACAGAGATGTGACTGTACCTGCTTCTGTCCGGATGATCTGGACGGCTGCTCCTCGACCGGACTGCTCGCTCTCTGTCAAACACACACACACACACACACACACACACACACATACTACATGAGACACACAGGTTCATGACCATAGACCTGGGCAGCAGACGTGTGTGCAAACAGTGTGTGTGTGTGTTTCTGTTTATATTACATTGTGGGAACCAAATGATGTCCCCACAAGGATAGTAAAACCTGAGATCACCTCCATTGTGGGGACCAGCCAGCGGTCCCCATGAGGGGAATGGGTTAATAAACATACTAAATTATATATTTTTGAAAATGTAAAAATGCAGAATGTCTCCTGTGATGGGCAGGTTTAGGGATAGGGGCAGTGTAAGTGTGTGTGTGTGTGTGATGGGCAGGTTTAGGGATAGGGGCAGTGTGTGTGTGTGTGTGTGTGATGGGCAGGTTTAGGGATAGGGGCAGTGTAAGTGTGTGTGTGTGTGTAAGTGTGTGTGTGTGTGTGTGTGATGGGCAGGTTTAGGGATAGGGGCAGTGTAAGTGTGTGTGTGTGTGTGTGTGTGTGTGTGTGTGTGTGTGTGTGTGTGTGTGATGGGCAGGTTTAGGGATAGGGGCAGTGTAAGTGTGTGTGTGTGTGTGTGATGGGCAGGTTTAGGGATAGGGGCAGTGTGTGTGTGTGTGTGTGTGATGGGCAGGTTTAGGGATAGGGGCAGTGTAAGTGTGTGTGTGTGTGTAAGTGTGTGTGTGTGTGTGTGTGATGGGCAGGTTTAGGGATAGGGGCAGTGTAAGTGTGTGTGTGTGTGTGTGTGTGTGTGTGTGTGTGTGTGTGTGTGTGTGTGTGTGTGTGATGGGCAGGTTTAGGGATAGGGGCAGTGTAAGTGTGTGTGTGTGTGTGTGATGGGCAGGTTTAGGGATAGGGGGCAGTGTGTGTGTGTGTGTGTGTGATGGGCAGGTTTAGGGATAGGGGCAGTGTAAGTGTGTGTGTGTGTGTAAGTGTGTGTGTGTGTGTGTGTGATGGGCAGGTTTAGGGATAGGGGCAGTGTAAGTGTGTGTGTGTGTGGATGGGCAGGTTTAGGGATAGGGGCAGTGTAAGTGTGTGTGTGTGTGTGTGTGATGGGCAGGTTTAGGGATAGGGGCAGTGTAAGTGTGACAACTGAAAACTCATCTCTTCCGTGAGCACTTGACATAAAAAAAAAAAAAAAAAAAAAAACCCTCTCCTTTACCCTCCCTTGTTTTGGCTTATGCTACTCTGAGCAATTCCAGAACTTTGTATTTTGAGCACTTCTTGCGTTATTTTTGCTTCTTCACGATGACTCGCTTGTAGTAGTCCTCAGTTGTAAGTCGCTTTGGATAAAGGCGTCTGCTAAATGACTAACTGTAAATGTAAATGTAAGTGTGTGTGTGTGTGTGTGTGTGTGATGGGCAGGTTTAGGGATAGGGGCAGTGTAAGTGTGTGTGTGTGTGTGTGTGTGTGTGTGTGTGTGTGTGTGTGTGTGTGTGATGGGCAGGTTTAGGGATAGGGGCAGTGTAAGTGTGTGTGTGTGTGATGGGCAGGTTTAGGGATAGGGGCAGTGTAAGTGTGTGTGTGTGTGATGGGCAGGTTTAGGGATAGGGGCAGTGTAAGTGTGTGTGTGTGTGTGTGTGGGATAGGGGCAGTGTAAGGGGATAGAATATACAGTTTGTACAGTATAAAAACCATTACGCCTATGAATGTCCTCACAAGGATAGCAAAACAAACCTGTGTGTGTGTGTGTGTGTGTGTGTGTGTGTGTGTGTGTGTTTGGTTTTTGATGTCTTTCAGGATAAGATACTCATGCTGGCTGGGTTTAACCAGTGGAAAGTACAAGGGTGTGTGGTTTTCTCATACACTGCAGACAGGATCGGTGTGATATTTTTAACGTCACTGAGGACTGCGACATACAGATAACTAACCATAACTCTAACAAAGATAACTAACCATAACTCTAACAAAGATAACTAACCATAACTCTAACAAAGATAACTAACCATAACTCTAACAAAGATAACTAACCATAACTCTAACAATAACTATACAGATAACTAACCATAACTCTAACAAAGATAACTAACCATAACTCTAACTCTAACAATAACTATACAGATAACTAACCATAACTCTAACAATAACTATACAGATAACTAACCATAACTCTAACAATAACTAACGATAACTGTAATTATAACAATAACACAAACTATAATGATGACACTAACAATAACTATACAGGTAACTAACCATAACTGTAATGAGACCTATAACGGAAATGATAACACTAACTATAAAGATAACTATCGGCTAATGATCACTGTAATGATAACTAACTAATAATATCTGTAACAATAATTATAATGAAAACCATAACAATAACTATAGTGTACACACCAGCTGACGATAACATTGTTTATTTTACGTGTGTACTGCAGTTTTGTCGTCTGGCACTTTAAAAGCTCGAGCTCTCTAACGCAGGATGGATTCTGATTGGCTGTCGGTGTTTTTATCGTTCACCAGCATCAGAAAATTAGCTCTGAAAGCGATTCCAATGAAATTGTTCCATTGTGACATTATAGTTGTGGTTTAGACTTCCCTGTTTTCGCAGAGATAGAACAATTAATAAAACGTTATGTATAGTTAGTTATATCATCCATGGTGTGAACGGGCATTTAGGAGCAGGTTTACAGCTCGTATCCTTGGCCTGTGATACTCAGCCCTGAGCTGTGAGTGTAAGAGGGCGTGTGTTTACCTGTGTGTGCAGGGAGCTGGAGGAGTGAGCCCTCGATAGTGTACCACTGCCTCTTTCATCCTCTAGCTCGTCCCATTCCCAGTGAGGAGATTTGCTCTGGGAGTGACTGGAAACACACAAACTCAGATTCAGATAACCCAGGTCATGAGCCTGAAGATATGATTAAACCCTCGTGATATCTGATCCACAATATTCTACACATACTCTGGCGTTTACACTAGTGGTTGACCGATATATCGGCCGATATTTGGCATTTTTAAATATCGGCATCGGCCGGTAAGCTTTTCTGTTTGCCCAATGTGTTGGACTTACATTTTTGGCGTCTTTCATTTTTAAATGATTTAGGCTATTTATAATTTATTAAATATGAATTCAAATAAATTCAAATAAATAAAAAAATATATATAAAAAAAAATTATATTGACGTCCCTGCTCTCTAAGATATCGGTCATCGAAAAAACAGTGTTGGTCAACCACTACCTTACTCATACGTTTATTTCATATTTGGTCTAATTTGATAACTACCCTTGAGCTCTCACTGCTGCGTTATGAATTACTTACAGTTTAATCCTGAATTTATGATAACATTTCTAAACACGCCCTGGCTTTGCTACTTATTTTTACATTGTGTTCCTTTGAGAAGAACATTTTCTGTGCACCTGGCCGGTTTGTAGCGGGAAAGTTCTCGTTTCTGACGGCTCTCGACCCCCCCCAGCTGGCTCGGACCCCTCCCGTTGGAAGACCGTTTTGACCTTGGGAATGTCAGCCATCATGGCATATTCTTCCCGGTTGAGACCCGACGACCCGGCGGATAGATGGCTTGACTCCGAGTCCATGGAGCTCTGGGAAGAGGTGTGTCTTTGGACCGGAGGGGAGGGGCTTCGGTGTTGGCTCGGCGCTCGCCGGCTGTTAAGCGTGGAGCTTTGCACCTCTTGGCTTTTCCTCATGCTGCTCTTCTTGCTTCCGTCTTGTGGCGATTCCCAGGCGACAGGGACAGATTTTGGAAAGGAGCTGATATGTTTCTTCTCAGTGCTGTGTCGTGATGGGGAGGAGTTACGCGAGACTGATTGGCTGTTGAGAGAGTGGGTGGAGCCTCTCCAGCGGCCTGATGAAGGGGTTGAATCATGCTGTGATTGGTTACTTGTGGAGTTTCTTACATGAGAGGTGGAGCCAGTTCTGTCACTCACAGTGTTCCTGAGAGGGATGTGGTCTGCAATGTCACGTCTCAGTGTAGACATACATGTAGACATCTCTGACTTACGGGGAAGAGATTGGCTTGGGGTGTCATTGGCCCTCCTTAAGGGGGAGGGACTGCGACTCTTGGGGCCACGGTTTAATGAGGACTGGCTCATTTCAGACTTACGAGGCGATGATGAGCCAAGGTTTCGGTGTGGGCCTCTACTTGGGGAAGAGTGTCGGCTGTCTCGGTTGTAGCTGTGAAGGGAGCTCTTTGCTTCTGGTGTCTTCATTGTGGTTTGGCTTTGCGTTTCATAACTTTTCCTGGATGGGGAGGGGCTGTTTCTGTCATGACCCCGCCCATTAGACACAGATCTTCTGTCTGATTGGCTGGGCGTTCCGTAGCCCTTCCTGACCGGAGACGCACTGCGTCGACCCTCTCGAATCTGACTTGATGAGCCATTTGTCTCCGGCCTCCCCATCGGGGACTGGCTTCTTGAATCATAGCGGCCCTTTGAGGAAGGGGAGGAACTCCGTCTGTCATGACCGCGCTCGTACGAGGTGTTTTTCGTCTCAGTTTTCCTAAGAGAAGGACCTTCATAACTCATTCTGGAAGGAGACTGGCTTCTTGAATCAAATCGTCCCACTGAGGTGGAGGATTTCTGTCTATCATTACTGCGTTCATATAAAGGGCTTTTTGTTTCGGTTTTACTAAGAGCAGGACCTTCATAACTCCGTCTGGAAGGAGACTGGCTTCTTGAATCATAGCGGCCCTTTGAGGAAGGGGAGGAACTCCGTCTGTCATGACCGCGCTCGTACGAGGTGTTTTTCGTCTCAGTTTTCCTAAGAGAAGGACCTTCATAACTCCGTCTGGAAGGGGGACTGGCTTCTTGAATCATAGCGACCCACTGAAGGGGAGGAACTCTGTCTTTCATGACCGCGTTCATATGTAACGCTTTTTGTTTCACTTTTCCTAAGAGCAGGACCTTCATAACTCCGTCTGGAAGGAGACTGGCTTGAATCAAATCGGTTCACTGAGGAGGAGGAACTCTGTCTGTCATGACCGCGCTCGTACAAAGGGCTTTTTGTTTCAGTTTTCCTAAGAGCAGGACTTTCATAACTCCGTCTGGAAGGGGACAAGCTTCCTCGGTTTTCTCTAGACCCAACGAAGGAGCTGTTTGTATCGGGTTTCTGTAAAGAGCCTCTCAGATCCACGTAAGACTTACTAACAGTACTGACGGTGCCTACGGTGCTCGCAAACGATCTGAGGTTTTTCTGCACACCGCCAGAGTAACTATTCCGTGCCGGACTGAGCGATGCCCGATCTTGTCCGAGTGAAACACTGCTAGGCCGAAAGCCGACCGTATTGAGAGAGGAGCTGGACTCGGCCCGTCTGAACGGGGAGGTACTGCGGGAGGGAGAGGAGGAACCTCTTTGGGAAGAGTTGAGCGTTCCCGGCTGCCGTAAGGGAGACATGTGGGGATTTCGTCCACCTCTTCGGCCAGAGGAACCGATCGATTCAGCTTGTTTGAACGGGGTTGGACTCAGCGCTCGGGGACCAGCGAGGGCCTCGACCTCCACGCTGAGATCCAGCGGGTCCGGAGGATACTGCGCAGGATAGTCTTCTGCGAGCTGGTCGGGGTTCTGAAACTCTGAGGTTCTCCTTTCCGAGGGGACGCCTAGATCCGGGTTACGAAAGGGAATGGCAGCTTTGGGTTCTGGGCTTTTGTTGCTAGGCAAGGGATGCCCTCTCTCAGAATGCCGATAAGGAGCAGGGGGACTCTGATCACGGAGAGCTCTGCTCCCGGCAGCCCTTCCCAGAGAGAAATATCCACTCTCCCGATCCCTTCCTTCCTTCACGCTGCCTGCAGACAGAGAGACAAGATCGTGACCTGTGTTAATATGTGAACTGATACCCTGCACTCATGCACCATGACGCAGCACTCAGGAAAAGCCCGTGCAACCCGACCCCACCTGACACCTCAAACTGCCACTCTGACTATCCCAAAAACACCACAAGCTGCTCGGATGGTAACTGGATATTGGTGTTTTCCTCACCGTGAGAAAAACCGATCTGGCCAAAGCCATCCCGGCGACTCTGAGAAGCCTCTGTCCAGGAACGGGGGCTCGTCCGGTGCGGCGGCGGATCCAAGCGGGTCATTCTACGGTAGGATGAAGGATGATGAAGGAGGCTGGAGTATTCCTCAGAACCGGCAGAGATGCTGTACACGGAATCGTCACCCTGACTGGGATTAAAGTTGCATACGGAAAGAATGATGCCAGAACTCAACACACTCACAGCCTTTTTATCCCCAAAACACATTCTTGAAGCAAAGTATGCAATGCAAAGTTTAAAAAAAACTTCTTATAACACAAGATAAATATCATAACAACAGCGTAGACTCAATTTCAAGACTGAGTAACATGCAAGCGATCTTTAGCAGGCTTACCTGTCCGAGCTTTGGTCGTCGTCTCCGTCACACAGATACAGGTCACAGTCGGGACTCAAGATGCAGAGGGAGCTCTCCTCAAAGCCCCGCCCCCCTCTGCTGACATCACAGTAGCTGCTGACCACTGACAGCACATCTGAGTCCTCCTGATTGGTGGACGGAACACACGCAACCAATCAGAGAGCAGCGCATTACAGATGAAACCATCTGTGTAACCCATGATGTTCTGAAGGAACTTTAAGGCATCAGAAGAAAATGATGCTGTGAATTCATCTTATAATAAACCAAGGTTTCTGCATTAGTAATGTTAGCGGCTCTTTATCACTAATAGACATGTTTTGCTCCAAATAAAATAAGACTAGATTTAGGTTTTGTTAACTGGAGATTTCTGAGGAAAGCAAGCAACTAAAATAGCACTTCACATGCCTTATCACACACACACACACACACTGTACGGGTTTAGGGTTTCACGGCTGTAACTCGGTCTGGTTTGTGGCTTTTCTTCTCATCATTATTTCAGATGAGTGAATAATCAGCAGCTGAAATATCAGTAATCGTCAAATACGGATGAACACTTCTGAGATGATAAACATGATTACGTGATAACTCTTTTCGGTCAGGTAATATTTTACAGCGTATCAAAGAGTGAATCACGTGTTCACTGGTAATGTTGATCAGTCATCTTCACTGGTGCTGATAGTGCTAACTCTTGAATAACTCCAGACATGGATGATTCCTCAAACCAGGGGTGTTGTTGAGGACTTTACTGAGGGATCATTTTACCTGCTGGACCGGAAAACAGGTGAAAAAATCCAACAGACGCACACTGAAGGAAGAACCTGAGCCACATACAGACCAGAAGAGGACATTTTCATGCCATGCAGGAAGAACACACCTAGAACCACACTGAACACTGGTCAAAAGTATGTGTTGGATTTACTTAAAATATTTATGCACCATTTTTGCATCACACTTTTTAAGTAAAACCCAAATTGGAATAATTTTACTTAAAAGAAACAAGAACACCTTTGTTATATGTACTTGAATATTTGAGTTCACTCAACATAAACACTTAAAAATAATGCAAGTTGTGTTAACTTAACATTAGTAGATTATATCGCATTACATATATTTTTAAGTAAAGAATGTTGAATGAACTCAAATGTTTAAGTACACAAAGTTTTTTTTTTGTTAATTTAAAGTGCAATTATTCCAATTTCCAAAAGTAAATCCATCCAACACATAATTTTTACCAGTGTTATAGCAACCACCCAATAATATATTTCTGTCAGTGTGTCACGGCAGTGTTCAGCTGTCGAAGTCTCTCTGTGAATGTATTGTGTTACTCTGATGCCGCAAAGAGACGAAAACGATCCGCCTTCACTCATTAATAATGAGAATGTGCGCGCGCACGTCATCCACTCTCCTGTATTACTTGAATTAATTACTCTAATTTATTACACACTGCATCTGTTATTATTATAGAGTCCGAACACACACTGCAGAGTTTCGATTTTGTGCAGTAAACTTGACTAGTTACTAGTTAGCTACTACTTACTGATGCAGTCTGTGTGTGTGTGCCACTATCTGTGTGTGTGTCACTATCTCTTTGTGTGTGTGTCACAATCTGTGTGTGTGTGTGTCGCTATCTCTCTGTGTGTGTGTGTCTCTCTCTGTGTGTGTGTGTGTCGCTATCTCTGTGTGTGTGTGTGTGTGTCTCTCTCTCTCTGTGTGTGTGTGTGTCTCTCTCTCTGTGTGTGTGTGTGTGTGTGTGTGTGTGTGTGTGTGTGTGTGTGTGTGTGTGTGTGTGTGTGTGTGTGTCGCTGTCTGCGTCTCACCTTGGCGCTGGTGTCTTTCTCGTCGCTGTGCGCGTCTGGAGCGCGTGGCCCGAGTGTGTGCTCGCCGCCGCCGCTGGTGTTGTGCAGGTGTTTCTGTCGCAAGCAGTCGTGGCAGCGGGTGGAGTCGAAGATGTTGGGCTGGAACTTCGGGCACACGGGCTCATCAGCGGCAGCCAGGGGCATCATGGGTAATCTTTAATCGCCTTCACACACCATGTAGATTCAAACTCGTACAAAACAGCAGAAAACAAGCGCTCGAAGAGACAGACCGTGAGAGGGAACGTGTGTTACCCGAGCAGCAGATGAGGGTCGATTGAGTTTGAGATGAACACTACTCACTCTCTCTCTCTCACACACACACACACACACACACTCGTCCCATTGGCTCGCTCAACAATAGCAGACAGTGATGCTGCACGTGTGTGTCCATCTGTTGTGTGTATTAAATATCAGAGACGTGCAGCAGCTGCTGCACAACATCAACACACACACTCACTCACTCACTCACTCCCTCACAGTCACACACACACACACACACACACCCACACACTTAGTCACACACACACACACACTTACACACACACACACACACACACACACACACTTAGTCACTCACTCAGTCACACACACACACTTAGTCACTCAGTCACTCACTCAGTCACACACACACACACTCTCACTCTCTGTCACGCACACACACACACACACACACACACACACACACACACACACACACACACACACCCACACACACTCACACACACACCACACACACACACATTCACTTCCTCACAGTCATACACACTCCTTCACCTGGACACACGCTGCATTCAAATGTTTGCATTGAACAACTCCCTAGCAATTCAATCTTTTTGCCAACTTGTTCTCCAGGTTCTCCACCTCGAAGTGGTGGAGTCGATATACGAGAGGTTCGGCCCAGTGGAAGTGGATCTGTGGTTGAACACTGTGGTTCTCCCTCACGCATCAGCCCGCTGGGGTTGATTGCCACGGTGCAGACGAGGCCGAGGCGGCGCCTGTGCGCCTTTCCCCCGAGCGCTGCTCCCAGAGAGAGTCCGTCATGACGGGGTCAGTCTACTCCTGCTAGCGGCCCGAGTGTGGCTCTCAGACAGAATATCACTCCTGGACGGCCCTCTATGGGAGATCCCCATCAGGGGGGACCTGCTTTCTCAGGCGGAGGACTCAATATTCACCCTCGGCCAGCGCTGTGGAAGCTGTGGGTCTGGCCCTGAGGGGACCGTACCGAGAGGCCAGTCCGTCGGCACTCGGAGTGGTCGAGACCAAACTCAGCTCCAGGGCGCCCTCCACGAGGAAGCTGTACGGCCTGAAGTGAAATGGTTTCACCACTTCGTGTAAAGAGTGTGGCGTGGACCCAGTTACTGGATGTCATCCAAGATATCCATGTCTTTCTTTCTTCAGTCGAAAATAAATTAAGGTTTTTGAGGAAAACATTCCAGGATTTTTCTACACAGAATGGACTTCAATGGCAACCATCTATCCCAATGTTCTAAGAAGGTTCAAATGTCCGTCTCAATGCAGCTTCAAAGTCTCGGCACGATCCCAGTCGAGAGATAAGAGTCTTATCCAGCGAAACCATCGGCCATTTTCAGAAAAAATAAATATATATACTTTTAAACCACAAATGCCCGTCTTATACCATCTCTGAGATGCACCACCTATTACGTCATCACGCTGGAACAAAAACATGGATTGACTATCACAGTAAGTGGCCAGAAGTAGCATTGACTTCTTCAATCACAAGTACAAATGTGATAAACTTCTTGATCTGACTATGGATGTCAATTCAAGAACGTGGAGTTTGCTGCATTCAAAGGTTTCTATTACAGTTTTTTTCGATTGCTAAACGACAGTGAGCACAACTGGAGCTACATGTGCAAAACTCTAACTACAGTCTGCACAGCAGCAGTTCATGTGGACCAAACTCTAGTTCGTTTTTCATTGCTTGAACACAGTTTTCAAAACTCTACACACTTATCACATGACTTTAACCACAACCTGCACAACACTGTGGATTTACAGCACTTTGTTCAAATGCTAACACACTGCTGTCAAAACTGTGAACCACACATTCAAAACAGAACAGATTTCAGCCTTGTGTCTTTCAAACACTGCTGATGGACACTTCAGCTGAGACAGGAGAGATTTACATCCTTACAGTAAATGAGAACATTACAGGAATATATTTTGTATTGCAATTATAGAATATTTACAGAGATATATATTACAGTAAGTTTGACTGTAAAATATATTTTTATTATATAATATACAACAGGACCCAAAGGCTGGCCCCAACAGGAGGAAGAGGAAAAATATTTCCAGATGCGCAGGAAAATGCTATTGTTGACATGGTTGTTGTCGACAATGCAATACGTAAAACTGCGGGAGATTCAAGATAGAGTGCTGGCTGATAATGATATATTTGAACATTTTTATTCTATCAGCACAACAACTATTGCTTGAGTCCTACAGAAACACCAAGTTACAATGTAACAGTTATTCACTGTACCGTTCGAGAGAAACAGTGAACGGGTAAAAGAGCAAAGATACCAATATGTCCAGGTAAGACATCTGAGGTTACATACACAGCAGAACAGGGGGAGCCAGTAAGAAACCCCCAAGTTTTTGTCACAGTTTGCGATAACGTTGCTTTTCACCGCTCTGCAGCGGTCACAGATTGGTTTGCAGCACATCGCAGATTTATGGTTTTGTACCTGCCTGCACATTCACCCTTCCTCAACCCAATAGAGGAGTTTTTCTCTGGTGGAAAGTGTTTGGTCACCACCCACATGACCAAATGTCTCTTTTGGAAGCCATGCGTGCCGGATGTGAGGACACGAGTCCAGAGGACTGCAGGGATGGATAAGGCACTCCAGAAGGTTCTTCCCCAGGTGTATGGCAAGAGAGAACATTAGATGTGATGTGATGAAAACCTGTGGCCTGATGCTGGAGAGAGGCAGGATCAGCCCCTCAATTATTTGTTCGAATGACAGTATGTACTTTTAGTTTCTACCTTTTTTTTCTCATTACTGTAATTCCGTAAATTACTACACTATTGAAGCAAACTGCTCATTTTCATTTACCTTAAAGAATTATGTTCTAAAAATGTAATTACTGTAAATCATGTGAAAGAATGTCACTCTTTTCTTTGAAGAAAATATTACTTTGTATGAAGTCACTGAAATTGTTCAAACTGTAAAGATGAAAAGTTTGTATTTTCTGTATTGGTGTTTGATGCTAGTGTTTTTACTCTCAGTGTGTTCTGAGTGACAGTGTGTGTTATCTCAGTGAGGGTTGTGCATAGTGTTTGGCTGCACTGAGCCTGTTTTGAGCCATGTGTTAAGAGTTGTGTTGCTTGGAGTGAGTTTTGCAGGTGATGTGAACTGTTTAGCTCAGGTGACTGTTGGTAGTGTAGACTGTAGTTAGAGTTTTGCACATGTAGCTCCAGTTGTGCTCACTGTCGTTTAGCAATCGAAAAAAACTGTAACAATGTGTTTTTGCAGCGTTGAGCACTGAAGCCAATCACAGACATGTCTGTTGATCTCCTGAACGCACTGGCCAATCAGAGGCGTTTAAGTTATGCAATTATGCAATTTAATTATACAGTGTACAGCAGTGGTTCCCAAAGTGGGGGGGAGCGGGGGGTCGCGAGATGATTTACAGAAACGTAATTTTTTTTTTATGTTAAAAAAGATTGTAATGATGCGAGTATAAATTTAGGATAATTTAAATAAACTGGAAATAAAACTTTGTTTGCTCCGATTAATTATGACAGTGTGACGGTGTCACTCACAATTTACAGCACAACAACATGCGCTAGCTAGCTAGATGCACATTTAGTGTTTTGCTAAACAGCGATCGGTCTATTTTGAGATCTAAACTTGATAAAAAATGAAACGGTGGTTATTATCATCAAAAGAGAACGAGAAAGGAGCAGAGATGCCTGCTGATGAGAGAGCGGGATCAGCAGAAAATACAGAGGGCAGAGAAGAGGATGAGCCGCCAGGACTAACGTTACCCTCCACCTCTGGAAGGGCAGCCCGCCAAACCCGTGCCCCGCAAACGGACCATCCGTCCTCGAAAGCCAGAAAAAACAGAGAGGAATACATAAACAATGGTTTCACGTGCATTGTTATAAATCAGGTACAACACCCTCAATGCGTTGTGTGCTCCGAAGTCCTCGCACATGAGAGTCTGAAGCCCGTGAAAATGCAAAGACACCTGAACACCAAACTCCCCAGCCTCACAGATAAACCCACTGACTTTTTCCGCAGAAAGGAGAAAGAGTTACAGGGACAAAAAAAAGTCATTTTTAAACAAACAGCCATCTCCACTAAAGCTCAGAAGGCTTCATATGAAGTGGCATATTTAATTGCCAGACCACAAAGCCACACACAATTGGAGAAACTTTAATCAAACCAGCAGCAATAGTTATGAGTCGCGTCATGCATGGAGATAAACTGGCCGCTGAGCTGGAACGAGTGCCGCTCTCTGATGGGACTGTATCCCGCCGCATTACAGACATGGCTCAGGATATCAGGTGTCAACTGATTGACAGAGTGAAGAGAGTGGGAGCCTTACAGCTGGATGAATCCACAGACGTGTCCAGCACCGCTCAACTCCTTGTGTTTGTCAGATATATTTTTGAGGGGAAACTAAATGAGGAAATGTTATTTTGTACGCAACTGGAGGGATCATGCACGGGCGAGGGACATTTCCAATAAGCTGGACAGCAAACTTAAAGATGAAGGACTATCTTGGGGGCGAGTGCATATCAGTGTGCACAGACGGAGCTGGGGCAATGCTGGGAAAAAAGGACGGACTAAAGGCACGAGTCCTCCAAGTTGCACCTCACCTCAATTTCCCGCACTGCATCATACACAGAGAAGCCCTCGCGTGCAAAACCCTGAATGCGGAGTTTAAACATGTTCTTGACACTGCTGGGAAGATTGTTAATTACATAAAAGCACGTCCACTGAACACACGGCTGTTTCCCACTCTCTGTAATGAAAAGGGATCGGAGCACAAAGGCCTGCTGCTACACACAGAAGTCAGGTGGCTGTCGCGAGGCGATGTGCTGAGACGCCTGTACGAGCTGCGGGACGAGGTGCGCATTTTCCTCACAGACCGAAGATCCCCCACTTGCTGAGCATCTGATGCTGACTGGGTGACAAGACTGGCATATTTGTCATGTATTTTGAAAAACTCAACTGTCTAATGTGTCCCTGCAAGGTGAAACACACAAACATCTTGTACCTTAATGATAAAGTGCAGGCATTTGTGAAAAGCTGGTGCGTTGGAGAGAGAGAGTGGAAATGGGACGCATAGACTGTTTTCTGAACTGGAAGAATTCATGGAGCAAAATGCACTCAGTGTTAACAGCATCAAGGCGTCTATTACGGCTCACCTTCAGTCCCTTTTGGATCACTTTCATAAGTATTTCCCTGAAGGAGACGCTCCCGACCAATATGACTGGATAAGGTCACCATTTAATGTAACCACGGCAAATCATCTGGCGTCAGATATGGAAGATGCGCTGATAGAACTTTCAAACCGATCGAACCCTGAGGACGGCATTTGACGGCAAGACGCTGGATGAGTTCTGGGTTTCTGTCGCGCTGGAATATCCACAGTTGTCGAAAGCCGCGTTGGATGAACTCATGCAATTTGGCTCAACGTATTTATGCGAAAAGACATTCTCCGCGTTGACTTACATTAAGAATAAACACAGGTCACGGCTTAACGTGGAAGATGATCTGCGGGTTGCGATCTCCAAAATTGAACCTAGAGTGGACCTGCTTTGCTCCGCGCACAGCGCCCATCCATCACATTAGGCGTTTTTTCTGAATACAAAGTTATTGTTGTATGCGTGTTATAGGCAGCTTGTCGCGGGTCGTCAGCAGTCTAATATTGGGGGTCGCGGTCTGAAAAGTTTGGGGAACCCCTGGTGTACAGAACCTTTAATTATAACAGAACTTTGTGAGATTGCAATGAAGTGAGTCTGAGATGAGTGACAGCTTTTTAGTGATTATAAATGGAGCGCACGTTTACGCCAATTAGTATCCTTTTAGCCTACTTTAGGTTACAATGTTTTATGAGAACAAAGGTGACATCTACGGAAAATGAAATGTCTACTGCAAAATGTTATGCTGAACTAGTTTAAACATCATGACGTGATTATAATACTTCACCACACTGCATTATTTAAGCATGACAGTTACCATATCTTAGTTTTGCCATGAGCATTCACAGCGTATATGTTTTAGAAAACAATGAGTGAAATCTTAAGTTACCGACGTTGAAGTTTGTGTGTTATTCTGAAATAGCTCTTTACTAGAAACACTAACACTGTGGGCCGTTTTTATGTTTTTTTTTTGTTATATTGCTACTTCCTTTTACTTGACCAAAACCTCCTAAGTGTCTTTAAAAAGAAACCATGGCTAGGACTATAGTTTAAAGCATTCATGTTATGATTGTGTGGAGGATGAACCCAAATGCAGACATATACTATATAGGAAGTTTATTAATAACAGAAAAGGGAAAAACAAAACCCACGATGGGGGAAAACAAGACAGGTAAGGAAAATAAGACTGACAACACTAAACTAAGACTTGGTAGATAACTAGACCAAAACAAATAGTATAAACAGGGTCAGAACACTTGTTCTAAACAAGACAATCACGGACAAGGTACTCACAACTGTGACACAGAATTTCACAACGTCAAATAATGAACCAGCACAGGACAGCAAACACAAGGGGATTAAATAGGGAGAAACCAATAATGACAACAGGTGACACAGATGAAACAATAATGACTAACGAGGAGAACAAGGGGGCGGGGTTAAGTGAAGAGACAATGCAAGCACATGCCCAAACAAAAGGCCATGTGCTTGCACACAAAACATGGCTCTGTCATGATCCTGCCTCAAGACTAGAGAAAATCAAGGACACAAGGGCAGAATCATGACAGAACCCCCACCTTAAGGAGCGGCTTCCAGACGCTCCTCAAGGGGACATCAAACACACGGGACATTACAGACTGAGACATAGACACGAACCAACAAAACATTACAAACAACAACAACGGCAAACATGAAAAAACAATAACAGGGTTGGGATGCAACAATAAAAATAACAAACACGGGAGGGGGGGGCGGGGGAACAAGAGAGTTCATGGGGGATAGTCCAGGGTGGATGGGAGGACTGGGGGGTCTTGGGTCTTTGGGCAGAGGGTTGAGGAATCCGGGGAGACTTGGGTGAAGAAACATGAGGTGAAATCTTGGGGGAAACAGTCCGGGGTTGAACAGGGACAGGAAGTACAGTGGGCGGCGGAGTGGGAACCACGACAGGGTAAGCTGAGGGTTCTTGGCGAGACAAGAAGCTTGACCGGGGAACCAGCGGGAAAAGGAACAGGACACATGACAGGGGTTGTAGCAGGCGGCAGTGGAGCAGGAACAGGGATTGGGCTCTGAGAAGCAGCTTCAGAACCAGTGCCGCCCGAAGTGGACTCAGAATCTACGCTCCTCATCTCCAATTCGGTAACAGCCGCTGACTCTGGAACAGCGCTTCCAGCCGCAGACTTGGGAACAGAGCTAGGAGACACAGTGGGCTCGGGACTAGAAGACATGACAGATTTGACAGGCAATTCAAGGATCTTGACAAGACTAGTAAGATAGTCGGCTAGAGTCTCAGCGGCAACGACAACAGGCATCCTCTTACGGGCTGAAACCGATTGCAGGACTGCTTCTGCAGCTTGATCGGCCGCAGCTCTCACAGCAGCTGACTCTGTAACCGAGCTACCAGCAGCTGGCTTGGGATCCGCATCTGCACTCTCAGCAGCTGGCTTGGGATCAGCACTCTCTGCAGCTGGCTTGGGATCAGCACTCACTGTAGCTGGCTTGGGATCAGCACTCACTGTAGCTGGCTTGGGATCAGCACTCCTCCTGCAGCTGGCTTGGGATCAGCACTCTCTGCAGCTGGCTTGGGATCAGCACTCTCTGCAGCTGGCTTGGGATCAGCACTCTCTGCAGCTGGCTTGGGATCAGCACTCACTGTAGCTGGCTTGGGATCAGCACTCTCTGCAGCGGGCTCTACCCCAGGCAGAGACGAAGGACGGGGGGCTCCCTTCCTCCTCCTCTTTCTCCTAGGTCGCGGTGCCGAGACCGTAGTTGAACTAGTAACCGGTCGAAGAAGCTCCGCGGGGACAGGAACTGGTGCTGGAAGGACAGTCTCAGGCAGCGTTGACTCCGTCGAGGAAGATTCCGAAAGAGAATCCCATGAAACCCGTCTCCCTCGTTTGCCACGGAGATCAGCGGGTGTGGATGAAAACTCGAGAGAAGAAACAGGAAGAGCCTGATCCCCATGAGTGACGACAGCTAGGACTCGACCCTCTGGGACCACTGGAAGCATGGCAGATGAAAACCTCGTGGGATCCTTTGGCTCTCTCCGAGATAAGCAATCCACCACTGCTCGAAATGGGCGAAGAGTCAGCTCCTCTCGTTCAGACAGAGGAGGAGGAGAATTGAGACCGGCGATGAAATAGCGAGAAACCAGGACCTCAGGCAGGAAGAATCTCTTCTCCTCCACAACTTGGGCATACCTCTTCAGAGACAACTCACCCTGGGGAGGGAATGGAAGTCTTCCCTTTCTACTGTCGGCGATGGCTGACTGCCACCATAGTTCTTGGTCAGTCGACTGTGGTTTAGCGGGAGAAGACCTACAGTCTGCTGGGTTCTTCTTTGGCTGGTTCATTCTGTTATGATTGTGTGGAGGATGAACCCAGATGCAGACATATACTATATAGGAAGTTTATTAATAACAGAAAAGGGAAAACAAAACCCACGATGGGGGAAAACAAGACAGGTAAGGAAAATAAGACTGACAACACTAAACTAAGACTTGGTAGATAACTAGACAAAACAAATAGTATAAACAGGGTCAGAACACTTGTTCTAAACAAGACAATCACGGACAAGGTACTCACAACTGTGACACAGAATTTCACAACGTCAAATAATGAACCAGCACAGGACAGCAAACACAAGGGGATTAAATAGGGAGAAACCAATAATGACAACAGGTGACACAGATGAAACAATAATGACTAACGAGGAGAACAAGGGGGCGGGGTTAAGTGACGAGACAACGCAAGCACATGGCCCAAACAAAAGGCCATGTGCTTGCACACAAAACATGGCTCTGTCATGATCCTGCCTCAAGACTAGAGAAAATCAAGGACACGAGGGCAGAATCATGACATTCATGAAATGCAATCATTCAAGCTTATATAATCTTCCAGCGTATGCTCATAAATAGGGGATGGCAGGTAAGTTTTGTCGTTTTGTATTTTGTCTAATTCTTGATTCGTGATTCTGTTTATCCAGATTTGTTAGCGGTTGTTTATGATCATCATTCATTTACTTCATACTTAACGTTGAGCATTATTCATAGCTCTAAAATGCTTATATTATGTGAGCATTTGTAAAGTCCCATTTCTAAAGACTTTAAACATCACCAGCTCCTCCTGTGGTTTTAGCTTCCTCTGTTCTGACCAACTGAGTGTTTAAATTCTGCCAGAGTTGCTATTGGTGACACTGTCCCACAGTGAAGTGTTGCTTTAAGTGTGTGTGTGTGTGTGTGTATGTGAAACACATCTGCTCTGAACCAAACACATCTGCTCTAGAAATAAAATCTTGAAATTATTAGTGATAAAATTGGTTTGTTACTGAAAAGGTTTCCACTATCCATGACTCCTGAATTATAAAAAACAAACGCATTTGCACATGAGCATCTCTAAAGCAGAAAAAGGGCCCTATCTTGCACCCACACACACACACACTTAAAGAAATAGGCCCTATCTTGCACCCACACCCACACACACACACTTAAAGAAATAGGGCCCTATCTTGCACCCACACCCACACACACACTTAAAGAAATAGGGCCCTATCTTGCACCCACACCCACACACACACACACACTTAAAGAAATAGGGCCCTATCTTGCACCCACACCCACCCACACACACACACTTAAAGAAATAGGGCCCTATCTTGCACCCACACCCACACACACACTTAAAGAAATAGGGCCCTATCTTGCACCAAGCGCAATTGACTTTGTACACGTCACATGTATCATTGCTATTCTGCACCGACGCACAGCGGACTTTTCCCTCCACGGACGCACGTCGGTAAATTAGGGAATGAACTTGCGCTCGCGGGGGCGGTTCAGTGTAAAGAGGAGTGTGTTCCGGCACAAACGTTCCCTGGTGCTATTGTGCAGTTCCAGAAAACAACTCCGCCACTGACCAGGAGAAACCTCGTCTAAAGACAGCGGCGCGTTATTCAGATGCTATTTTAAGGGCGCATGGGTCTTTAAGGGTAGTGTGTCCACAACACACACACACTTTGCTTCTCTCATCTACACAGATGCAGCCGTTCATATTTTTGCAAACCATAAATAATTACAAGGAAAAATATTACCACGAGGGAGATCATTGTGGTGTCCATGAAGATGTGAAAAAATAGGCATAAATCTAGCAACACATTTACCCAAATTATTATATGCCTGCTTAAAGCTAGGGTTGGTAATCCTGTTCAGAAACATTTTTTTTTTATACTGGGTGAAATGGTCCTTCCATTCTGATAGTAGTCAATACATTATGTGTTCAGAAAAAGGAATGAAAAAAATCTGACCTCTGAAGCAGCTGTAGGACAGTAAAAACTCTGACCAATCACTGCCATTCGGTGCGAATGTAAAGAACCAATCAGATGCCTTCATGTCTCGTGCCCGAGCACCACTGCGTGCACAGCAGTGATGCGCGGGTTGATCCAAAATGAGCGGGTGCCTGCGGTCATCCAAAAATATTTTTAATGATATTCGGGTCGCGGTCGGTCAGGTCGTTTGAAATAAAGATGCCAATTAAACCTTTGTAATTTATATAGTACTAGACACAATGTTCTATGAAATACATAGGTCTACACTTTATTGGCTGAATAACTGCGCGAGGATGACGCACGAGCAGTCTGCAGCAGAGATGACAGCGGGAAATCCTTATTTACCTGAATGATGAGCGCGTTATTAACTTTTGAATAAAAGCTGACGCGGGACAAAATGCCCGATTTCCCAACACGTTGAACTGAGCAATGCCATTGTGCCATTTTAATAGGCTACTTTTAAACGCATATAGCTCAGTAATGTCAGTTTTATGTAGCCTATTTGCTGAGAGGGGGCGGGATTTTTGTTGGGAAAGTCAGGGGAGAGACGCACACATCGATTAGACTGGATAAACACATGCAGCATCTTAATTGTTAAGAAAATTAAACGAAATAAATGAATAAATCAAGCCTTTATCATACAGCACTCAGAAAAATGCGCATCCCTAGTTCCTCCGTCTATGGCCCATGACGCTACGATGAGCATTTAGGCTAGCTACTTTAAAAAAACGCGGGTCAGGAAGCGGGTCGGGTACAATATTTTCTTTATTTTTTTTGCGGCCCGAGTTGCGGGCGGGTTAGTTGAAAACGCCGGTCGGGTGCGGGTTGTTTATACATTGACCCGCGCATCACTGGTGCACAGCCCTGCGTGCACTAATCACATGTCACCGTTTCCGGAAACATTTAGCTCACTACACCGACTAAGCAGGAGTTTGCGGCACAATGGCAGAAAAAATGCAGCCAAAACTACCAATACCAGCTTTGCTTGTAACTACTCGCCCTGACAAAAAGGCTAAAAAAAGAAAGTCTGAGGCAGAAAAGGCTGCAACGAAACTGGCACTTGATAAAGCCAGAGGACAAACTCGGGTCAACATTGGTTCAGCATTTGAACGGTGGAGACAACTAAGGAAGCTGAAGGGCCTAAAAAGCGATGCCGAGGTTGCGGTCTTTCTGCTGGACAGGTAATTATTTGTTTTGTGAATGTGGATGCGCGTTCATGTTTGTGGGGGGGCGTAGCTTTGGACGGAGCACTGACAGGAGGGGGCGGAGCTTAGAAGAGGTGCCACTTTCAAATCTGGCTAGCTCTCCAACATTACCTACCCTAGCTTTAACTGAAGCTAATTTGGGTGTGTTTCTCCCATCATCCCCAATGTCACTTCTCTGTGTTTTACGGCCCTGACGAGAACGCCGGCTACTTCAGACCAACCCAGAACAAGATTTAACTTTACCTTTAAGATTGAACAAAACTGCACACGGTTCTCAACCACAGCTCGCTTCAGTGGACTTCTCTACAGACACGTCACACGCTCATGAAGGGGAATATCATATTTGTAACAAACCTCTCAGGAAAGGAGAAATATTAAACACAACTGCAGAGGTTTATTAAGAAAATGAACAAAAGCTGCTAAAACCAGGAAGGAACAGACAAGATACAAGAATCCTCAAATCATCTCCATCACACAGAACAGAGAGAGGATTATACAGTCTGAGTCTGTCCATTACTGTATTTAATATTATATTTAAAGCAGTTTACATATGAAGCACAAGAGAATGACTTTCAACACTGTAGGCTAATATCTATAAACCCATATAAATGAGAATAAATCTGGCTTTTATATGTAAAACACACATTTGAATCAGTTTAAAGAGTTTTCCTCAGTTTTCTGAGAAGAAGAAACTAAAACAATGACCAATCCTCTTGAGTTTTTGCTATTGTAAATATTGTTGCAGATTGGCTGTAAACTCATCAGTATTTTATTGTAATATTGTCGGCATCTCTATTTCCTCTGGGTGCTGCGAGTCCTTCCTCCCTGCAAAATAAAAGCATTGACTGACCTCTCGTCTGTGTTTTATCATGATTGCAGATGTTCCAGATCAGATGAGTGTGAATCATCAGATTGTGTGCGGCTCAAACTCACCAGCTCTTCTTGCACAGATGATCTGAAGAAGAATCACAGTAGGAGCAGCAAACACTGCGATCCCAACAATAGTCACAATCACTGCAGGAAACATGAGAGGAAGAAGAGAAACTGGACATGACTGAAGTCAAGGGTCTTCAACTATCAACAGTTATTGATGAAGCATTTACAGACTGACTGATAGTTTAATGTTATAAAGCTGTCAGTATAAATGAACGTGTCGTACCTCTGTATAATGATCCAGCAGTCACACTGACTTCAGTTTCTCCTGGATCTGTGGATCACGTCTGTTAGTTTAGTTCAACACATAATGCCACATATACACAACATCATCATCACATAATACTTGAAGATTAAAGTCGAAACATTACGAGAATAAAGTCGAAACATTACGAGAATAAAGTCGAAACATTACGAGAATAAAGTCGAAACATTACGAGAATAAAGTCGAAACATTACGAGAATAAAGTCGAAACATTACGAGAATAAAGTCGAAACATTACGAGAATAAAGTCGAAACATTACGAGAATAAAGTCGAAACATTACGAGAATAAAGTCGAAACATTACGAGAATAAAGTCGAAACATTACGAGATTAAAGTCGAAACATTACGAGAATAAAGTCGAAACATTACGAGAATAAAGTCGAAACATTACGAGAATAAAGTCGAAACATTACGAGAATAAAGTCGAAACATTACGAGAATAAAGTCGAAACATTACGAGAATAAAGTCGAAACATTACGAGAATAAAGTCGAAACATTACGAGAATAAAGTCGAAACATTACGAGATTAAAGTCGAAACATTACGAGAATAAAGTCGAAACATTACGAGAATAAAGTCGAAACATTACGAGAATAAAGTCGAAACATTACGAGAATAAAGTCGAAACATTACGAGATAAAAGTCGAAACATTACGAGAATAAAGTCGAAACATTACGAGAATAAAGTCGAAACATTACGAGAATAAAGTCGAAACATTACGAGAATAAAGTCGAAACATTACCAGAATAAAGTCGAAACATTACGAGAATAAAGTCGAAACATTACGAGAATAAAGTCGAAACATTACGAGAATAAAGTCGAAACATTACGAGAATAAAGTCGAAACATTACGAGAATAAAGTCGAAACATTACGAGAATAAAGTCGAAACATTACGAGATAAAAGTCGAAACATCACGAGAATAAAGTAGAAACATTACGAGATTAAAGTCGAAGCATTAGGTTAATAAAGTCGAAACATTACGAGATTAAAGTCGAAACATTACGAGAATAAAGTCGAAACATTGTGAGATTAAAGTGGAAACATTACGAGAATAAAGTCCAAACATTACGAGATTAAAGTCGAAACATTACGAGAATAAAGTCCAAACATTACGAGATTAAAGTCGAAGCATTAGGAGAATAAAGTCGAAACATTACGAGATTAAAGTTGAACACAACACATAACGCCACATATATACAACATCATCATCACACAATACTTGTGTTCCATCATCACAGTTTGCAGTGGCAGTCGTTGAGAAGAGAGATGTTACTGTATCATTTATTCCTGGTTTATATGAGAGAGAAACACAGTTGAGCTTCTGCAAATAAACCTTCAGCTTGAATGAATGACATAATGTGATGGAGTGGAGAAGGAGATGAGGACCCAATTGCGAGATGAAATGAAATGGTCACTTTAATCAGGTAATATATAAACAGAAAGGTAGCCGCTCTGGCAGGCACAGTAAGAATAAAACTAAAACAGTCTTTGAGGAAATAAAGTCTGCTCTTCAGGTCTTCTTGCAAACTAGCATAAGGAGCGTGGGTATTGGCGTTCACAGCCCACCGTCCTCGTCAGCGCCTCAGAGCGGAGATGATGCAGCCGAACCCGATCTCTTAAGCGAAGCTGTACACAGTGCAGAGCAAACGTAACAGGTTATCAACGTAGATGAGATCACAGGTGGTAGAACACACTCACAACAGGACACGGACAGGACAAGGACACGAGAGGTGCGTGTATTCTCGGGGTATAAACATCAAGAATCTGACGAAGAGCAGGGAGAAAAGGGGACCTAGATGTAGCAAAGATGATTAACGATATAGAGAGCAGGTGAGCCCTAATCAAGGTAGATGAGAGGAGATAATGTGGTTCAGCTGATGCGGTGGAACTAATGTGAGTGTAACAAAAAGACCAGTAGGGGGGAGGTAGAGGAACAGAAAGAGCCAGAACCATGACACATAAGCCTTATAATTCATAAACCGGGTCCTGCATGGGTCATATTACTTCTGGTTTATGCAATATATCATGTATGACCCGAGGCCAATATTGGGGATTATAAGGATTGTTATGCAGTTTATGACTTTGACCACTAATATTGTACAGTCCCAAACCGTATGAAGGCATCAGAAAGAGTCGAGCCAGTCTGTGGAAGTTTCCAGTAATCTGTCAGAAAAGAGTGTTTCTCACCTGAATACTTGACAGTGTATCTGACTGAGGTCTGGAGTTGATCTCCGTAAGTAACTTCACATCTCCACTCTCTGTTGTCATCTTCATTCAGGAGTGTTGTAGTCAGAGTGATGCTACAGCGATATGGTGATGATGATGATGATGATATCTGATATCTGGAGTCTGTCTTCAGATCAACACCAGTCTGACTCACCCACAACAGCTCATATCCCTCATAACTGAACCAATCATCACAGAAGAATATAGTATACAACTGACAGGAGAGAGTCAGAGAGCGGCCTGGACTGATCTCAGTCTGTGAGGATGAAGATGATGAAGATGATGATGATGATGATGATAAAGAAGACACTGAAACTGAACACAAGACACAATCACAGACTCTTCAATCATCATCTGAGATTAAAGGGAGAATCTGCATTTTTAAATTGACCACATAATCATAAACTAACCATGAAGAACATGCAGAAGAACACTTGTATAATGTAGTTCTCCAGAGTTTCTGCATCCGTATTCTCCATAATCTTCTTCTTCTGTGACGTTCTTGATGTTCAGAGAGCAGTCAGACTCCAGACTCAGTCTCTCATGTCTCTCTGTGTCTTTATTCTTCATCCCTCCAGTAATCAGTTCAGCTCTTGAATGTCTGTTATTGTAGATCCATGTAGTTGATCTGCAGTCAGGAAGAGCTTTATTACAGGGCAGACGGACACTTTCACCAGAACTGATGAACACATGATCCTCTCCACTGGTTCCTGAAACACAGTATATCTCAGTGATCATTATGATATATATTAATAAATGAGAACATAAAACACACCAGCATAAAAAGCAGAAGTTTTCACTCATAGTATTTTCCTCACTTAAAGCAAACAACACACTCTCCAGAATAAACTATTAGTCTTTATCAGAGAGCTGTTCAAATCACTGACACACTCTTAATATGAAGATAATCTTCATCATCAGATGTTTGAGTGACACTATGTCCAGTATCAGGAATAATACAGTATGATCTGTGTGTATCAATACACAACTCTGAGATCACAACGTGAATGTGTGCAAGAATAAAGTGAGCATGTTCAAATGAACTCTTTCCAGACTAATTCCAGTAGATGTGTTTAGAGAAAATCCAGATGTCTTTACCTGTGAGAAGTGAAGAGAGAAGGATCAGTCCCAGCAGACACAGATCACACTTATCAGCCATCTTCTGTTTCTGTCAGTCTTCCTCTTCATTATATATAGTTACAGCTCCTCCTTTAAACATCATCAGCTCCTCCTTTAAACATCATCAGCTCCTCCTTTAAACATCATCAGCTCCTCCTTTAAACATCATCAGCTCCTCCTTTAAACATCATCAGCTCCTCCTTTAAACATCATCAGCTCCTCCTTTATACATCATCAGCTCCTCCTTTAAACATCATCAGCTCCTCCTTTAAACATCATCAGCTCCTCCTTTAAACATCATCAGCTCCTCCTTTAAACATCATCAGCTCCTCCTTTAAACATCATCAGCTCCTCCTTTAAACATCATCAGCTCCTCCTTTAAACATCATCAGCTCCTCCTTTAAACATCATCACTCCTCCTTTAAACATCATCAGCTCCTCCTTTAAACATCATCAGCTCCTCCTTTAAACATCATCAGCTCCTCCTTTAAACATCATCAGCTCCTCCTTTAAACATCATCAGCTCCTCCTTTAAACATCATCAGCTCCTCCTTTAAACATCATCAGCTCCTCCTTTAAACATCATCAGCTCCTCCTTTAAACATCATCACTCCTCCTTTAAACATCATCAGCTCCTCCTTTAAACATCATCAGCTCCTCCTTTAAACATCATCAGCTCCTCCTTTAAACATCATCAGCTCCTCCTTTATACATCATCAGCTCCTCCTTTAAACATCATCAGCTCCTCCTTTAAACATCATCAGCTCCTCCTTTAAACATCATCAGCTCCTCCTTTAAACATCATCAGCTCCTCCTTTAAACATCATCAGCTCCTCCTTTAAACATCATCAGCTCCTCCTTTAAACATCATCAGCTCCTCCTTTAAACATCATCAGCTCCTCCTGTGGTTATTCACTTCCTCTGATCCACTGAGTGTTTAGACCCGCTGCTATATAGTGACACTATACAGTGTAACTTTGTCCTCTCTGTAGATCGGCTCATATAGACTCTGAACTGTGGACTTTAACACTGAGGATTTTGCTCTGTGGTCTTGAATGCTCTTGACTCTGAGTGACTCAACTTTCCTCTACAAAACCCCCATGTAATGTGTTGAGTGCTGGATGTAAACCCGGGCTAGTGACTGGTTCATGGAATCTGGATTTAATTACCAGATTACACATATATATATTAGTTACATTACATTTTAATAAACTTGTAGTCAGACTACAGTTACTTTGTGTCACAGACATCACTGGTGACAATAAACATAAAGCCTAATGTTGCAGTGCATGATGGGAACCACCAATCAAAACTCATCTTTTATTCCCTGAATTAGGCCTACTTCTGTTCAATTGTTTTATTATAAGTATAAAATGAGTGTAATGAGATATAAGTTCACTGCAACTGATCCAACATCCTAAAGATAAATTATTATAATCAGAAGATATTTCTGGTGTTATAAAATATCGCATAGCCTATTAATTTTCAAAGCAAAATGTATATTAGTCAGAATTATTGCGCTCCGATTTGGCAAGCGGTTGCTTACGGGCCCGGACCAATCAGGGGCCCGCCCGCGTGACTGGACGATATTGATTGACAGGCCCAGGCGGGTCCCCCTATCGCATTTTACTACAATAGTCTGATCGCATTTTAATTTTTTGCTTATTGATTTGAACAAATAATGACAACAACATATTTGACTGATCATTAAATAAATGTTTGAAACGAACAATGATGAATTTGGTGTAATTTGTTTCGAATTGGGACTGGGGAATCCCCGGGTGAACATGCGCATTGCGTGCAAAACAGTAAAAAACGGTGAACTTGAGACAGATATGGAGTCGTCAAATTTTTTGTCAGAGCGTTCTTTTTCTAAACTGAAACTAATAAAAAGCTATCTCAGGAGCTCAATGGGACAGAGTCGTCTCTCTGGACTTGCCATAGCCTACTGTCAATTGAGAATGCCCGTGCGCGCTATCTGGATCTTAAAGGAGAACTCCGGTCAATTTTAACATTGAGCTAAATTTTTTGTAAATTTGGAGTGCTGTCAATACAGAGAACAACGACAAAAATCGGTGTTGCCTACACCGTGTTATCCTCTTTTTAAAATTTGCGACTTGAATGGGGTCTAATTTTAAACCTGCTTTTATTTCTCTTATCATCCTTGATGTGTCATTACAAGTGCCCAGCCATGTTGAGTGATTCCTTCAGAGTGAACACGAGTGAATCTGACTGCAGTAGATGTGAAAGATATGAATAAAAATGATGTTATATCAGCCAGCGCAAATACCTGTATTTAGTTCCTGTTTTCGGTTGAAGTCCAAAGTAGTCAATTGTGGAGTTCACGCGCGTGATCATAGGTAACTAAACCTATGACCTGACAGCTTCGCACAGAGGAAAGCCCGGAAAATGCAGCTATAATGTAAGTGAGCATATTTTTTATGTATTTGGACTTAGGCCTATGTGTATATAGCAGTGACAGTAACAATGTGTTATGGTGCGCCGTCACCATTTTTTTTTTTTTGTGCGTGTAGCGTCATCACGTGTTGTAGTAGGGGGGCCCGCCTTGATAATCCTGCTTAAGGGCCTGGTGTTGACTCGTTACGCCACTGAGCAAAATTGAACTATTTGCACGACTTTCTAAGATTTTCAGATGGAGAATATTCCTGTGAAATGTAAGTTTTGCAAACACCATGTCTCAAACGCATAAAACAGCACAAAATATATGCAGTTTGATGGTGGATCGATTTGATCTATGATCGACCTCCAGGGGCTGCTTAAGAGACGCGTGCACACGCAGTTATCTAGACTAGATAAACCTGGATCAAATTAGTGGGATTGCGTGAACTTGAATTACCTTTTATGAAACCGCTTTAGCCCCAACTTATTTGTTAGGTTTATTCAAGTCGGGTTTTGGAGTTTAATCCCCGCCTTTCTTAGCATCTTTTATGGAACAGCCCCCAGAGCCCAAATGAAGTTGTCGGAGGTAGAAACAGTAACTAAGGGGGGCGGGGCTTAGCCAATGGTGAATTGTATTATATAATTCCTAATATGTACACATTCATTATTAATCTTGTGCCTAACATGATGAAAACGACTTTGTTAATGTGTCTTGTCCCCTCACAATGACCGTAAACATTAATTATATTACATGAGTCACGTTACATAGGCCTATTTTCAGTTCAAAATGGCGAAAATAGACAAAAGTTTATTAGGTTGCCTGATTATTTTTGTGATTCGTTTAACATGTATGACCTAAAAACGGTCAAATATGAAATCTTTAGTTTAGTTACTTACATCTTATCCCGCACTCGACCGTAAACTGAAGCGCGTCGAGTCGCTCTGCTAAAATTCGCGCTCAGCAGCTTCAGTGAACATAAAGCCCGCCTACTTTGATTGGTCATCTCAAATATTATGAAATTGACGAGCAGTGACAGACCAATGAGGCTCAGATGAACACACACACACACACACACACCCTGTCCTCTGTTTCTGACGTGCGCTCTGCTCGGCGCCGTTGCGGATTGAAGAGGAAGAACACGCTGAATCTGATTATAACAAGACTGAAGCGAACACGAATTTGTGTAGCCTGCACTTAATCACACATTTTTAGGGGGGCTAGGCAGAAGTTTAGGGGGGCTGAAGATCCCCTAAATAGGGCCTAGTGACGTCTATGGTTTAGAGAAATTGTCACAAATGAAAATAAAATCTGGTGATGCAGGATTTAAAATGAAAACTATTGATATAATATGCTGTATCTTGTAGAATACACTAATAAATAATTCTGTAATGAAAATGTGTGTTTGTGTGTGTAGTTTAAATGTTGTGTTTCATCTGAGGTTGATTATACAGTATAGGGCTCCACTTAAGATAAGAGCAAGAGCACGAGTGAAGTGCAGCCTTACACTGACTGGTAAACTGCACTGTGTTTTATACACGTCTTAAGAGATAAGCTGGACATTCATATTAAATTAGAAGTTTTCCCTATGTTTTTACATCATGAAAATCTATTTGGCTTTAGTTGTATGTAGGACATATGATTAAAAATACATTAATATTATGCGTATTAGCTACGCAATACTCATTCCCTAGTCTCAGGGAACCGAGGTTACACTAGTAATCGAGTACGTTTTCTTCGTCAACAGCTTCTTGCGCCCCCTGCTGGTGAGCCCGACTAAGTTTAAGTTTAAGTTTAAGTTTATTATTATTAGCCATTTCAACAAAGTTGATAGGAATTTGTCTTGGAATGCTCAGACATAATACACTGACATTACAGCGCATTTCACACATAGTTCACAACAACAACAAATACACGGACTGTCAGTGTCTGGTTTGTGTATTCCTGGTGTCCACTAGATGTCCTCTTCCCCACGGTGTCATCCACATTCTCACTACATTTCCCATGATCCTGTCTGTCACTGAGTGTTCATTGTGTTCAGCTGTTTCTCGTCACCTCGTTAGCACTTGTGTATATATACCCTGTCAGTTTCAGTGTTTTTCACGGAGTCCTTGTTTATAGTCACCACACTTCCGTTGTCTGCATTCTGTCTGCTTCTTGTTTTGTTTCGTGTTTTGGATTGCCTTTCTGGATTTTGACCTCTGCCTGAACTAGTTGTGAGTACGGATTACCCCTTAATAAATCATTGCATTTGGATCTCTCTCTCTCCTGTGTGTTCCGTGACAGAAGGACTCCGTCACCTAGAGATCCAGCATGATGGGGTACCGTATCCTCCCTCCTACCACGGAGAAAGAGAGGATGGGGCGTGTCCAAAATTTGATGAGCTTTCGTCAGCAGGGCCTGCCGGTGGGTTGCATAGCTCAGTCCTTTTGGACGCTCTCGAGGGGAATGGGATATAATGAGGCAGCATTAAAAGGAATTTTTAATACCTGTCTTGATGACCCATTGCCGGGGTGGGAATTGAAGGGTCTGGAAGTCTTGGACTTTTGGGGTTTTACCAGATACCTTGAGCATCGGAGTCAGTGGGATACAGCAGTCACGTCTGGGTCTCCTGAGAAGATGACCAACACACCTGAGCCGGTGAGTGGAACTTCCCCAGAGGCGGTGGGCTCGATGCTACCGTCTTGCCATCGTAGGCGGAGAAGGAGGAAGCACGTCACGTCTGCCCAGCCAGAGACCGTTCACGTCACGTCTGCCGATCCAGAGACCGTTCACGTCACGTCTGCCGATCCAGAGACCGTTCACGTCACGTCTGCCGATCCAGAGACCGTTCACGTCACGTCTGCCGATCCAGAGACCGTTCACGTCACGTCTGCCGATCCAGAGACCGTTCACGTCACGTCTGCCGATCCAGAGACCGTTCACGTCACGTCTGCCGATCCAGAGACCGTTCACGTCACGTCTGCCGATCCAGAGACCGTTCACGTCACGTCTGCCGATCCAGAGACCGTTCACGTCACGTCTGCCGATCCAGAGACCGTTCACGTCACGTCTGCCGATCCAGAGACCGTTCACGTCACGTCTGCCGATCCAGAGACCGTTCACGTCACGTCTGCCGATCCAGAGACCGTTCACGTCACGTCTGCCGATCCAGAGACCGTTCACGTCACAGAGGTCGTCCCCGAGCAACCTGATCTGCCAGTTCCCCTGCCGGCCCCGCCCGAGCTGCTCGCCCTGCCGGCCCCCGCCCGAGCTGCTCGCCCTGCCGGCCCCGATCCAGCATCACGTCACGCCCGCCGAGCCTGAGCTTCACGTCACGCCCGCCGAGCCTGAGGTTCACGTCACGCCCGCCGAGCCTGAGCTTCACGTCACGCCCGCCGAGCCTGTTCCTGAGCCGGTGGTGTCTGTTGCAGTTCCTGAGCCGGTGGTGTCTGTTGCAGTTGCAGTTCCTGAGCCGGTGGTGTCTGTTGCTGTTGCAGTTCCTGAGCCGGTGGTGTCTGTTGCTGTTGCAGTTCCTGAGCCGGTGGTGTCTGTTGCTGTTGCAGTTCCTGAGCCGGTGGGGTCTGTTGCAGTTCCTGAACCAGGGTCTGTCTCTGTTTCACCTTGGTCGTCTCCGCCGTGGCCGCCCGAGTGGTCGTCTTCACCCTGGTCGTCTCCGCCGTGGCCGCCCGAGTGGTCGTCTTCACCCTGGTCGTCTCCGCCGTGGCCGCCCGAGTGGTCGTCTTCACCCTGGTCGTCTCCGCCGTGGCCGCCTGAGTGGTCGTCTTCACCCTGGTCGTCTCCGCCGTGGCCGCCCGAGGGGTCTTCACCGCCGTGGCCGCCCGAGGGGTCTTTTCCGCCCTGGCCGCCAGATGGACTGTCGTCTCCGCCCTGGCCGCCAGATGGACTGTCGTCTCCGCCCTGGCCGCCAGATGGACTGTCGTCTCCGCCCTGGCCGCCAGATGGACTGTCGTCTCCGCCCTGGCCGCCAGATGGACTGTCGTCTCCGCCCTGGCCGCCCGATGGACTGTCTGCTTCGCCACGGCCGCCGGTTAAATTGTCATCCCCTGTTCCTGTTCCCCTTCATGGTCCTGGCCCTCCATCCCTCCCCCTGATCCTCCACCATTCCACCTCCCGCCTGGACTCTTGTTTTGTTTGTTTTTTGTGGGTCTTGGAGCGTCTGGTAGCCGCTCCGTAGAGGGGGAGTTATGTCACAGTGTCTGGTTTGTGTATTCCTGGTGTCCTAGATGTATCACTAGATGTCCTCTTCCCCACGGTGTCATCCACATTCTCACTACATTTCCCATGATCCTGTCTGTCACTGAGTGTTCATTGTGTTCAGCTGTTTCACGTCACCTCGTTAGCACTTGTGTATATATACCCCTGTCAGTTTCAGTGTTTGTCACGGAGTCCTTGTTTATAGTCACCACACTTCCGTTGTCTGCATTCTGTCTGCTTCTTGTTTTGTTTCGTGTTTTGGATTGCCTTTCTGGATTTTGACCTCTGCCTGAACTAGTTGTGAGTACGGATTACCCCTTAATAAATCATTGCATTTGGATCTCTCTCTCTCCTGTGTGTTCCGTGACACGGACATAAAAGCCTCATATTGCACATGAGATGAATTAGCATTCTGGGAGTAAACTAACGAGAAAGCATTCAGTATCCTAGCCTCAGACCATGTTTAGGTGACGTATGGCCTGAGGATAGGTACTGTCTCTGAAGCGTGATGTTCTGCTGGTAATGCTTCTATACCTCTTGCCTGATGGCAAAATGTTAAATAAATGATTTGCTGGGTGGGAGGAGTCAGTGGTGATGTTTCTTGCCTTCTTAGTGATTCTAATATTGAAAAGTGAAGCTATAGAGGGCATATTACAGCCAATGATCTTAGATGCTCTGCTCACTATTTTCTCAAGCTGTTGCTTGCCTTGACTGGTTGCATTACCGTACCAGGACAGGATAGAGAAAGTTAGCACGCCTTCTATGGCGGCTCGGTAGAAGTGAGTCATGCATTTTTGGCTGACCCCGAATTTCCGTAACTGACGGAGGAAATAAAGTCTCTGATGGGCTTTGTTTACGATGAGACTGATGTTCAGGTCCCATGATAGCGACTGGTGAATGGTGGTGCCCAAGAAACGGAAGGACGAGACCCTCTCGACAACCTGGTCATTGATGGAGAGGGAGAGATGTTGAACAGTCTTCCTTCTGAAATCTACAATCATTTATTTTGTTTTAGTTGTATTGAGGATTAAGTTATTGGTCTCGCACCACTTCACCAGCCGCTCAACCTCTGCCCGATAGCCAGTCTCATCACCATCAGAGATAAGGCCTACTATGGTGGTATCGTCTGCGAATTTTAACAGTTTGACTGATGTTTGATTGGATGTGCAGTTATTAGTATAAAGTGAGAATAAAAGCGGGGACAGGACACACCCTTGTGGGGCGCCGATATTAAGAATCTATGACTAACAGCAGATGTAGATGATCATATTCCTGCCCTTCCCGGATGTCAAATGTTGAATTTTCTGTAGAATTTGAACCACTGAATTTGTGGAAGCGAATTTGTAAATCATATTTGAGACAGAAACTGATATAATCAGTTTCTGTGATATAAAACATCCTCTGCTATCGACTAAATAAAACACCGACCAGATACCAAACTTCATTGTTTAAATCTAAGATCCGACAGTGTCTTAGCTGTGCTGCCTTATAATAATCGTCTAATGATGGCAGGCCTCTCCCACCCTGATCTTTAGGAAGTTGTAGAGTGTTAAACCGCACTCACTTTTCCAAATGAAACGAGATCTTTCCCTTCCTTTGGAATTACAGATATTACCGCCTTCCTCCAGGATCTAGTGATCTTTTATCATTTTTTTTTAAACACAATAAAAAAGGAGAGAGGAGAAGCGCTGCTAAACTACGGTGCGCAATCATGGACAAAACAACAAACACCTGCAGTTTAATAACCAGTCTAGTAGTGGGTACCAAAACAACATTTGATGTTCTTTTACCTCTAATTTCATGTAATTTAACACCATGAATATCATTAGAATTAATATTGTTTTTAGCTCTGTTACACTTCAGAGAGATGAAGCTTGCTAAACTGCAGTGCATGTAGGTCAAGGTTCAGAGACACGTATAACTTCTGCTTTGCTATGACATATGGAAGTAAGTGTGAAGCTAAAAACCGTTGCTATGAGACTTGCAGAAGGAAGAGATCAGCAGATGTTCAGTTATGGGGAAGCGAGAACTGCAAAAGATCTGTGAAGGGTTACAGGAACCCGAGGGGCCTAAACTGACTGTTCGCTGTATAACTGTCTTGCCAAAATGCTGTATTTCTTTTTATACATGTATAAAAGTGCTTTGTGCTAAGGGAAAACCCTGTGATCTCTGAAGGGTTGATTTTTATTCTGTACTTTGTTAATAAGACAAAACCATTGAATGTGGTGATCCGTAAACTTCTCTATAACACGTCTCAGAGATTTCTTCTTAAAACAAATAATCACAAAGAAAAAAAGCTGTATTGTGATTTTATGATTGTTAGAAACGAAGACTAAAATAAGTGAAAAGATCATGATTTGACCTCTTTAATTAACAGACCTTTATATGTCATGATTCATGAAGGTATATTTAATGATGAAATCTGTATTATTAATATAATAATATTTAATAATAAGCATCAATCTGCTGTCAGCTGTTTTCAGAGAGCAGTGAAGAGCGTCTTTCAGTGGAATGATTCAGAAATCATGTGAGTGAAGTTTTACTGCATCACAACAACTTTTGGTTACACTTTTATAAAAGCCTTTATGGTATGGCCTATAAAGATATTCATAATGTATGTTATAATGCATTATATCTTTTCATAAATAATCGTAACCAAAGTTAAGATAAATTATAAAAGTTATAATGTTTTCAGATTCCTTGTTACATTGGTTTGTAACGAAGTTCGTTGTTATGGGAAGGAGGAGGCGGGAACCGGCGAACATTCAACAATTGTTTTAATACCAAAATAAACAAATACAAAATGAAAGTAAAAGACGGCAGTCCCTCATGGACGACTGCCGCCACACATAAAACAAAACTTAAAATAAAATCCAGGCCTGGCCTCTCTCGTCCTTCACCGTCGTCGCTCCTACTTTATGCTTCCGCTAATAAATATGAATAGCGTTTTACTCTTGGAACAATAGTGCATTGTGGTGCTCTTTATTTTTTTAAAGTTTTATAATAATTAACAGTTTCTGTTATTATTTTAATGATCTAACTACTTCATCGTGACTATAAAATCAAATTGGCTATATTTAGATTAATTTGGACATATTATGCTGCTGTATTTATTTATCTGTAGTGGTTTATGAGGATGAGTGTCATTAGTGATGGTTTTTGTGTTATTGATGTTTTATCCATGTCATAGTGTGAGAAATAACAGTATTGTCTTACAATGGAGCAGTTTAATAGTCTTTAGTCATCTATCTGACTCAAATAATGTGTTTCTAACAGCAAACACTCAGAATAAAGTGAGATGATCTGCTGATGATCCTGAATGGCTTGTTGAATGAGTGTTGATAGTCTGAGGCTCATCAATATTAACAGATCTGCTGAAAACACTCTTTATTTCATGACAATAGTTCCTGTTTTCACCTCATTTATTATGCTGATGTCTTCAGATCTGCTGTAAAAAGTCTTCAATTGTAGGCTACTCAAATTATTATTATCATTAAGTTAGTAGTATAGCCTAACGTTTGAGATGCTAACGGACTTTTCCCGAAGACACTAAACCATTTCTATAAAGTAAATATTCAACGGAAGCGTGTCATTTACATAAAAGAATCTGTTAGAAACATTTGTATGTACTATTTGTGTAATTTCGGAGACTAAACTTACCTGAAAGTAGTGAAAACAACAGTGAGAGACCGATTGCTGATTGTCAGTTGAGCTGCCGCTCCGCGTTTCCATGGTAACGCCCTCCGCTCCAGTTCAAATGCAACTCGAATGTTCAGTGCGCGCGCTCATTAATACGTAGACGTCACGCAGCATTTACATAAAACTAGGATTAATGGAGGGAGTTATTTGATAATCAGATCAAATATGCTGAAATCTAAACGGAATGAGAATATGAAAGCATTGAGAATATAAAACAATGTTTACAAAGTCATTTATATAGGCTATAATATAATATAATATAATATAATATAATATAATATAATATAATATAATATAGGCCTAATATAATAATATAATAGCCTATAATATAATATAGGTTTAGAAATGGTTAACGTGGTGTAGAAATAAAATTGCAAAAACATTTATTATAAACTATACATGATATAAGATATGAATATATTTTATCATACTGTACACATGTTTACAGATGTAACAGGAACAATTTATAAGCTTTATGTTCAGTGTATTTTTAGATATTGTATATATAATATATATTCAAAATGTATTTTAATATATATTTAAAGTCGGCATGAAACGGAAGTTGAGATTGTCATTTTTTCCTTGTTGTGACGTAAAACAGCTTCTGAAATTAGAAAAAAAATGTAGGGCGGGCGGCGGGGCTTGACTTCGTCCTTCGGGAATTGATTGGGTCGTTGGAGGTTGGGCGTTGCAAACAAAATGGAGGCAGATTTGAATGCCAGTTTACATTCAGTTGTGGAGGATTTCTCTCCACCGGACTCCCCACTGTTACCCTCCCATGAAGGATTTTTTATTGAGGAGCCTGGCGACGAGAACGAGGACGAGCAGCTAAATTTTCAGGCAGGAATCAGCCCATATTTATATTTAACGAGACGGACACCGATAGCCGCACCCTCATCACTGCACGTGACCGAAAGAGAAGAGAGGTCGTTTCGAGGGGGGAGGGAAGGGTAATGTATTTGATTTGAAGATTATAAGGGTAGATGAATTTAAAACAAATAATGAAGTGCACAGTCACTTCATATCAATAATAAATTTAATATATATATATAATCAGTGGCGGCTTGTCCAAAGGGGGCACTGGCGCGCCGCCCCCATCAACATTTCAGAAATTAACATGTGTAAAAACATTATATTAAAATGAAATAATAAAAAAAATATATAGTTTACTCATGTGCCGGCTGGTAGTAAAAGCCTCAGAATTTAATAAAAACTGTCTTTAATCGATTAACTATTTACTATGTTTTTCAATACGTTTCATGGGCGAGGGACGCCGGACACATGGGTGTCTATGTGAGTACACAAATTCTCGGGCAGCATGTGACCTGAAGCTGGTCTCTGATTGGTTTCTTAAAGATCCTCCTCGGGGCGCAAGTCGTTGCGTCCCTGGCCAATCATAATTGGATACATGTTATTTTATCCAATCTGATTGGTTCTCGTCACCTGTCATTCAACTGTACGCCGCGGGAAATAACCTTGCTTGCTTCTAGGCTGATCACTTTTTATTACGCAATGGCAGCAGTTAATTCAAACTCTGTTATTTATTTACAAAAAAAAAACCTTTCTCAAGACTTTCGCTTGAAGAAAAAAAAAAGATTAAGGATCTCGGACCGGAACAACCAGATTTACACATCCAGCAGCAGGCAAGTGACAGAGGACGAAGCTTTACCCGCGCTAGTTACGAGAAACGGAGCTGGCTGACTGGATGTGATGTTAGCACTGCCCTGTTTTGGTTTCCCTGTCTTCTTTTTCAAAGTGTCGGCACTGAAGTTTTGTGGACAACTACGGGGGTAAGCGACCTGAAACATCTATCTGACAAATGCAAACGTCATGAAAGTAGCCGCAGCCATCTTGAGAATAGCGTGAAACTAAAGTTTTTGGGCAAAGTAAGCATTGCGGAACAACTAGACGAAGGCTACAGGATTGGCATTAGGAGGCACAACGAAGAGGTGACAAAAAATCGACACATACTGTCCAGGATAATAGACTGTGTAAAGTTTTGTGGAGCATTTGAGTTGGCTTTACGTGGTCATGATGAGAGTGAGGCTCAGATAACCCTGGTATATTCTGCGGATTGGTGGATTTTGTGGCCTCTCTTGATGGAGCATTGAAAGAGCATCTTGACAGTGCTACTGTATTTAAGGGAACATCGAAAACTATACAGAACGAGCTTCTGGACTGTATGTTATCTGTTACAAGAGAAGAAATAATCAAAGAAGTCCAGACAAGTAGTTTTTTATCAATCCAGGCAGATGAAACCACAGATATTGCCACACTGGCCCAGCTTGTGCTTGTTTTGCGCTACATCGACGACAAAAATAACGTGCAGGAAAGATTTTTTGAGTTCATCCCTCTGCAGTCAGCTACAGCTGAGTCCATTGCTACAGAAAAGTAAGCTCATCTGCCAGGCATATGATGGGGCCAGCGTGATGAGGGGTGCCACTGCAGGTTGTAATATAAATGCCTCGGACTCTTGGTCCGTATGAATTAGCTCAAATGATCTATAGGGAATTTTAATAACTAATCATGAATATGATTAATATTCTGCATATTACTTTACATTAAATTATCGAAATTGAAAATGTCTAGATTATACGAATATATGAATAATTGATCACAACGTCTTATAATTCCTCATTCAGATATCAATAATCTTATTTAATTTCGATTATGAGATAACCTTTAAGGGAAATTCATGTAATGATCAAATAGGTGTTTGTCCTGCAAAAACCATCAAAGATCACCCATCAACCTCTCAGTAAAGCTATCTCCTTATAACCTCCAAGAAACATTAATTTTCTGGCCGTGAACATTAATTTTCCTGTGTTTATAAAATTAAAACTAGTAAATAATAAGAGCTCTGGCAGCTCTTGGATCTTTTAATCTCATTGACGTTTGTGGTTTTACGAGCGTTTTTTTCACAGACACAGTCTTGAATATATTGTTTTAATAAATGCAAACTACAGAATATAACGGATTACACATATTGATTATACACCGATTATATCTATGTACATAATTTACAGTAACAATACAAGACACGAATAGCGGATAAGAGAGAGAAAGTGAGAGATAAGGAGAGAGAGAGATTATTCTGCTTTAAGCTGGTACTTTTTAGCAGTAGTAACGCACACCTCGCACGCGCGGGGAGCGATTTACAGAGGGTTTTGGTCGTGCGTTTGGGAGAGAGAATAAGAGGGAGAGAATGAGATCGAGGGCCGGGGCGCGCTCGATTTGAATTCGGAACAGAGAGAGAGAGGGAGAGAGTGCTCTGGGGGCCCGCGCTCGATTTGATTGCGGGACAGAGAGAGAGAGATAAAGAGAGGATGGTCACGTGTGACCATAGAACAGCAAACATCATAGAATAACGAAATCACAGACCTTTGAGAGCCAACCAAAATGCATCGAACCTTAAAACATTAAAAACTCGTGAGAGTGAATACTTGCAAAAAAGGTCGTGTGTGTGCATGTCTGGATCTGAGGGGAGCGCGCGTTCTCATGCCTGAGGCGCGTTCTCTCGGGTCGTTTCGGAGCAGGGCGCGTGCTCGTTGCCAGAGCACGTTTCCGCGGGAGCTTTGGAAGCTGGTTGAAAGTGAAGTTGCTGAAGGAATTCAGGCTCCGTTCGTTCGACTCGTAGGTGGAAACGAACAAAGTGGAATTTGGAAATTAAACAAAAGAAACTTTATAAAGAAAATAAAAGCAGGGAACTCCGTGAGGGAGTTTAGATCGGAGACGTCACATGATGAGCAGTGATTGAAGGCAGGACGCGAGAGCAAGAGAGATCAGGAAGAGCTTTGCTCTTTCCTTTAAAGACTGTATGGGTCACTCCTTCGTTCGGCGCGTTGTCCAATCACCTTCAGTGATCTGGGAGCGGGAGAATCTTCTTTGTCCTGCCAGAAGACCCCAGTCTGTGTAGTTTATGGCAGAGCTTTGCCTTAGTCATTTCTATGACTAAAAAGGATTCATCTAGTAATAATCATATCATTGCAGTCTATTATCGAGATTCAACTCCGTTAGATTTAGAGAATTACAAAGATACGAAACACATCATATTAACATTAATAGGAATACAACATTTGATTATTATGCATTAGTATAGACATTTAAAAGTTTAATTAATACATGCTATAATTGTAAACTAAACCCAAATCTGTCATGACATATAAATGGCAACACAGAATGCATTTGGTAATGTTTTAAATATGACTCGTTCAATGAAAAGTCTCTTGTGTGTGTGTGCTCCAGTCTCAACGGAATGTGTGGGTGTCACGTTACGTCTCTTTGTGTGAGCCATGTTGGTGTGTGTGTGTGAGAATCACGGATTCACCAATCTGACCAGATGTCAATGTTGCTACATATCCCCCTTTTTGTTCGATTAAGTCAGGGGAT
>JARPMJ010006432.1:0-52747 GCA_033366665.1 Phoxinus dragarum
GCACGCAATTTGATCTATTTCCAAATGTTTTATTTGAAAATATTCACACATTCACTCTTATCTTATGCCTAATATTCCGAAACAGCTTTGCTTATGTTTCTTGATCAGTCATATTCAGTTATGAGTTACATTAATCAAAATAATTCAAAACTGCAAAATTTGACACAAAAGTTGAGTAGCTTGCATCACTATACCTACCTAGTGTTTTTTTGTAAAGTTTCACAGTTTTGAATTGAACGTAGGCCCTAGGCTATTGTTACTGTTGGTATTTTTACATCATTTTTGTAAAACAATTTTCAAATATTAGGCTAAATGTTTCTCTTACATCTTACCTCATACTCTTGCACCATTAAAACTGAAGTATTATGCTGGAATTTATGTTCGGCTTCTGTGAACATTAATGCCCACCTTCTGAGATTTGATTGGTAATCTACATTATTAACAAGTGCTGTTAGGCCCAGTTCACACTGAACGCGTTTTTGCTGTTAAAAACGTGAAAACCAGGTAAGTAGAACAGAAAAAAGTGCAAGGTCTAAAGACACGTCTTTTTTTAAAAGTTTAACTTCTTTTAACTTGAGCACCTCGTTTTTAGAATGTCATGCGCGAGATGCTGCAAAAGACACGAGATGCAAATGCGAAAACAATGGAACAGTAGCGCAGTGGAATGGAAAAACGTGTTCTGTGTGAACAGTCGCTTAGAACACTGAGGCAGACCAGCCTAAAATGTAACTTTTAAATCATGTTGTCTTCCTAACAACAATCAGAACAGTAAACTGTAAGGTTCCAGAAATGTTGGCATATATATGGCATATATCCTACTAGTAACAGCAGTAACAGTTAATACATTATTATTATTATACAGTTATTATTATCGCCATAACTAAATTTACACCGGTGGCATGAGTATTGGGCCTCTTCTCTTGTGATGTTCACGAAGCACCCTTTCCATGGAAGTTGAGGAAGTTATGAGGAAAAGATTCCCAAACTGTTTGGACCTTGTGGACTGTTTCAGAATGTATGTTTTTCTCTCTCATTTTGTGATGTGTTTGTCTCCATCTATTAGGGATGGAAAGATCAGCAGGGAGGAGATGATAGATTATTTTATGAAGGCCAGTTCTTTGCTCAATTGTAAGATGGGCTTCATACACACCTTTATGGAGACTACATACGTGAAACCCACCTTCTGCGAACACTGCACCGGCTTTGTAAGTATCAGATCCTCATGCAATCATATAGAAATAGATTAAAGTCTTTTTGAGTGCCCTTATTGTGCTTTTTCGGATTTTACCTTTCATGTAGTGTGTAATAAAGGTGCTGGTCATAAAATTAGAACATCATCAAAAAGTTGATTTATTTCAAGAATTAAACGTAACAGGTGAAAACTAATGTATTATATAGACTCATTACAAGCAAAGTGAGATATTTCAAGCCTTTATTTGTTATAATTTTGATGATTATGGCTTACAGCTTATGAAAGTCACAAAATCAAAATCCCAGAAAATTTGAATATTAAATGAAATCACACACCGTAATTACACAATAATACCATGGTCATTGAACCAGGTTTTGGTTCTTTTGGCAGTATGGGCAGGTGCAAATCCTGCTGGAAAATGAAGGAAGCATGAAGTGCTCTGAAAATGTCCTGGTAGACAGCTGCGTTGACTCTGGATTTAATAAAGCACAGTGGACAAAGGTCCTCTTTTCTGATGAGAGCAAATTTCCAATTCATTTGCAACTCCACAGCCGATGACATGGCTCCCCCAAACCAACACAGACTGTGGAAACTTCACACTGGACTTCAAGCATCTTGGATTGTGTGCTTCTCCATTCTTCCTCCAGACTCTGGGACCTTGGTTTCCAAATGAATGCAAAATTTGCTCTCATCAAAAAAGAGGACTTTGGTCCACTGTGCTTTATTAAATCCAGAGTCAACGCAGCTGTCTACCAGGACATTTTCAGAGCACTTAATGCTTCCTTCATTTTCCAGCAGGATTTGGACCTGCCCACACTGCCAAAAGAACCAAAACCTGGTTCAATGACCATGGTATTACTGTGTAATTGCTGTGTGATTTCATGTAATATTCAAATTTTCTGGGATTTTGATTTCGTGGGTTTCATAAGCTGTATCATCAAAATTATGACAAATAAAGGCTTGAACTTATTAGTTTCACATGTTAAGTTGAATTCTTGAAATAAATCAACTTTTTGATATATTCTAATTTTATGACCAGCACCATAGCTGTTTGTGAATTTCAAAGATCAAGTGCACATAAATGGGGTTATTGTCTCCCAAAAGAAAGAACTGATTCTAAACTGAAATGAGCTATCAGTAATTCCAGTCTTACTTCCTGCTCGAACCTACGTAGGTTTGAGAGCAGATGGTTCTCGAAAAGGAGGGTTTTATAGAGACAGGATCCTTGATCGAACCATTTCAGACACTGTGAGAAAAGAGGTGATGCTGCAATGTATATGTTCGATCTTGGATGCATGTACACCTATTGTAGAAGACCTCTGAAACTAAATTAGGAACCTATAAAATAACATAATAGGGGCACTTTAATTATTGCACAGTGTCTTTTCTAAGATGGACAGTTTTAGAAATTAGCTCTATCTGAGCACATTTGGCTTTGATCTGTTGGTTTATTTATAGCATGGTGTGGTGTGTAGCTGTGTATTGAATGCTGTACCCCAGTCCTTTCCATTGTGTGTATGTGGTACTTTCAGATCTACCTGTGTGTGTGGCCTCTGATGTTGTGTGTTTGTGATGTTTGGGCTTTCCCTTTCATCTATTGTTGTCCTACTGTGATTCTCATTCTCTCTTGATCCTCCCTCTTCTCTTCTCTGTACTATTTTCAACATCCTTTCTGCATCTCTCTATTTCTTCAAAAATAACTTTAATATGTATATCCCTCTTTTTAAGATATGGGGCTTTTATAAACAAGGATACAAATGCAAAGGTAAGCGAGAACTGTATGTGTGCATGTTTGGCATGTCTGAAAAATTACCAATTCCTTTACCAATTCACCCATTCAGAAAAGGTCAATAGGACAAAGATTTGAAGAATATAGAAATATAGATAGTTGAACTCTGATTTTGTGCTTCGTTATGATTTCCATACACTGCGCCGCTGCATAAGAGTCCATTACAGGACTGGAGCTTTAGAGCTTCGTAAAGGATGCAAAAGCACTATAGATTTATCATTAAAGCAGCCCATATTACTTCTGAAGTCAAATGATAGCTTTGGATGAGAAACAGACTTACATTTAAGCTGTTAACTCAACGAGTCAGTGAGTTGAATTAAAAAAAAAACGATTCAGTGAACCAGATTTGTGGACTGTATCTGATGATTCATTGAAAATACCTGACTCAAAAGACTAAACAGAGATTGCAACTTCTGTAATGAACCCTACTGAACATGAGGGTAGCTATAGGGTGGTTGTCAAGGTTTTCAATAAATGATGACCAAAATTTCAGTTTATTCCTCACACAATGCTATTGCATGACTTATAGACCTTATGCGCCATGAGAAACATGTTTTTGAATTACAGATCCTAGTGATGTCATGTAAATGGAGAAGAGAAATTGTCCAAGCACTGAGCCCTGATGCACACCAGTAGCTAGATGTTGGGTCTTAGACACTTAGACCCTCCACAACACCCTATAAGACTTGAACCACAGGAGTGCAGTTCCCGAGATGCCCTTCATCTTTAAGATTGACAGGAGGATCTGGTGGTTAACTGTGTCAAAGGCAGCAGACAGATCCAGCAGGATGAGAACTGAGGACTTGGAAGCTGATCTTGCCAGTCTCGGAGCTTCAATTACTGAGAGCAGAGCAGTCTCAGTTGAGTGTCTGCTTTTGAAGCCAGACTGGTTGTTCTCCAAGAGGTTGTTCTGCGTAAGAAAGGAGGAGATCTGGTTGAAAACAACTCGTTCAAGTGTTTTTTGCGATGAATGGAAGAAGGGATACCGGTCTGTAATTTTCTAGATGTGCTGGATTTAGAGTGGGTTTCTTAAGCAGTGGGGTTACCCGAGCCTGCTTGAATGCTGTGGGAAATGTACCAGTGTGAAGAGAGGTGTTTATGATGTGTGTGAGTGTGGGTATAACAGAGGAAGAAATAGCTTGAAGTAGGTTAGTGGGAATAGGATCAAGCGGACAGGTAGTAGGGTGATTGGAAAGGAGGAGTTTTGAGACTTCTGTCTCTGAAAGCAAGGAGAAGGAGGGTAGAATGTGTGTGTTAGCTGGTAAAAAGTGTGTGTCAGTTTGTGGATTGGTAAATTGTCCGCTGATGGTGGTAGTTTTATTTATGAAGAATGTGGCAAAATCATCAGCTGTTTGGGTTGATGAAGGAGGAGGAGGAGGAGGAAGAGGAGGAGGAGAGTTAAGAAGAGAGGAGAAGGTTTTGAAAAGCATACGAGAGTCAGAAGAATTTTTAATTTTGTTGTGATAGTAAGTCATTTTAGCAGTAGATATGTTAGCAGTGAAGGAAGAGAGGAGGGATTGATAAAGACCAAGGTCAGTATGATCTTTGGATTTGTGCCACTTCCTCTCTGCACCCCTGAGTTTAGCACGATGTTCACGGAGAACATCAGATAACCAGGGGGCAGAGGGTGTGGGCTGTCCTGGAGGAAAGGGGGCAGAAGTTGTCCAAGCAGGATGTTAAAGTGGAGAAAAGAGTATCAGTTGCATTGTTAGTATCTAGTGCTGAGAGCTGGTCTGGTAGAGGAAGTGTGGATGAGACCAAAGAGGATAGACGAGAGGGTGAGCGTAGGTTACGCCGAAAGGTGACCTGTGGAGGAGTGCATGTTGTGTTCTGGGGCAGGTTGAGGTTGAGAGTGAGGAGGAAGTGATCTGAGGTGTGCAGTGGAGTGACTAGAGTATGGTCAGTGGAGCAGTAGCATGTGTAAATAAGGTCCAATTTGTTACCTGGTTTGTGAGTAGCCGCAGTCGATACTCATTTGAGGTCGAATGAGGCAAGCAGAGTGTGGAAATCAGCAGCTTGAGGTTTTTCAAGGTGGATGTTGAAGTCTCCAAGAACTATGAGAGGAGTGCCATCCTCGGGGAAGGATGAGAGTAGCACATCAAGCTCCTCTAAGAAACTGCCAAGCTGACCTGGGGGACGATATATAACTACACAATGGATTTTAATAGGACTAGTGATGGTAATAGAATGTGATTCAAATGAGCTGTTGTTACACAGAGGTGGAAAAATGATTACATTTCCAATCGTTTGAGATAGGCAGACCAGTACCTCCACCCCTTCAAGTCAGGTAAGGGATGTGTGAGAAAGTGAAGTTAGTGGAGAGCGCAGCCGATGTGGCAGTGTCCTCTGGTCTGATCCAGGTCTCAGTCAGGGCCAAAAGGCTGAGACCTGAATGACTAGAAATAGATGTAAGGAAATCAGCTTTGTTTAACCGTGGACTGGCAATTCCAGAGACCAATAGGAAAAGAGAAAATAGTACTAGAAGACATCGGAAGCATACACAGGTTGTTAGGATTGTACTGCCTCCGACGTGTGACATTGGATTTACGCATGTTAGTAATAGTAGGGATTATAAAACACATGGTGTAAGAGAGCTCACAAACAGAAAGATCAGTTGAAAGTTGAGTAGAAGATAGAGGAAACAACAAGAAGATAAAACAGATAACGAGAAATTAATACTCAAGTGCCTTGTCGGTGTCCTGGCTCGGTGGAGTCGCACAGGTAGAGTCGTTGGTCTTTACACTCTTCTGTCTCCTCACGATGAGGGTTTCACACCACAGCTACCGCGACCGCGGTACACTTACCCATTTATACACGCCTAATACCTCGTTGTTGAACACAGCAGGCCACGCCCTACTCTTTAGCCAAGCGAAACTCAAAAGTCACAACACGCAAACAAAGGCCGCGTGGCCTCGCGTTTTACCAGAGTAAACACAGTAAACAAAACAAAGTTTTCTAGCAACAAAGAACCACGCTAAAATCTACTGAGAAAAGTAAACACTCACAGACTGATGTTCTCTCCTGCTGTTGTTCTCTCAGTTCTGTGTTTAAATATGTTTAGGGAGGCCTGTACAGTACATATTGATTGTGAGTAAAAAGAGAAACTTGCAACATGGCCCAAAATAGCTAGTGTTGACATTTAGGTGAGAGAAATGAGACAAGTGTTAAAATTAAAGGATATGGAAGAAATGAGAAAGTACTTCTCTTTTTATTTTTATTTCATACATCTTTTGTCACGCTTGTAGTGTTTTTAGCGCTTGTCATTGGAGTGTGAAAAAAGCCTCCTGTCAGACGTCAACTCTCTATCAGTGTTTTGACTCCCTTAATCCTTTACTGCAGGGGTTCTCAAAGTTTTGATAGGTGAGGGCCAATTTAGGAACCCAACATTGAACTGAGGGCCGCCAAAGGGGCGGGGGAGAAAAAGAAAGAAAAAACTGAAGAGAAAATCCCATTTGAAATAATTATAATGACCAGGTTGCATCTCTACAGTTTAAATTTACTGCAATAAACACATTTTAATTTATAACTGAGGCTAAACCTGGCAAAACTTGTGAAAATCTTGAGAAAAATTGCAATCAAAATCCCTAGTGTTCTCTCCCCTCAACAGACAAATTTTGGATATAACAGTCCTGTGTGCAGTCCATTTCAAGTAAGAGAGAGAGAGAGAGAGAGAGAGAGAGAGGAGAGAGAGAGAGAGAGAGCGCAGAGAGAGAACAGACAGACAGACAGAGAGAGAGAGAGAGAGAGAGAGAGAGAGAGAGAGAGAGAGAGAGAGAGAGAGAGAAAACAGAGAGACAGACAGAGAGAGAGAGAGAAACTTTTAAAATAGAAGCTTACCAAACAAGTCATCATCATCATGCATATCATCATATCATTGCCTGTCGCGTTTCCATTATTACTGCACCCACACACCGGACGCGAATAGCGCGTCAGGCGCGAGTGATTTCCATGTTAAGTCAATGCAAAGACGCGTTACACGCGTTTTACGCGCATAACGCGTCTTTGCATTGACTTAACATTGAAATGACTCGCGCCTGACGCGCTATTCGCGCCCGGTGTGAACGCACCATTACAGATTTGCGCAAATGTTTTGCCCTATTATTAGCCTATCTATCTATTTTAATCCGTAATTGAAAAATGAACGGTTGTTGTCTTTTTGAAACGAAACACTTCTCAAAACGTCTTTTTGAACACCAAAATTTTAATTTGAAACACCAACTGCTGCGCAAAAAAAGTAAATATCGACGAATTTTCAGATTTTTGTTTATGACTTTTTGACACTTTTTTAAACATTGTTGTATTTTATTTGACAAAAGCACAACGTTTTATTGTTATTATGAGTTCACATAAATAAAAGTAGTTGCGAATAATGTATTTTATGTATGATCAGAAATTAGATAAAAAATTTAAGGTAATGGAAACGAGGCTATTAATAAGCTTGTCATTAAATCACTCTGAATATTGATTACTTGGTCAACATACCCTTTTAAATTGCAATGGGATTTGAATTGCAATGGGATTTGTGGTGCTGTTTTCGGTTGGCCACGATTCCTCTGATGTTCCTCTGTTGCAATTACCTTCTTGACTTGCAGATCAGGCAAACGACTTTATCCGACCCGTGAGGTTCGACAAAGTAATCGTTTGTCCATTTATCTTGAAACTGCCTTTTCTCCTCGCTTAACATGACGTTTTTTTCTCGAAGGGCCAGGCTCCCCGCCCTGGCTCTCGCTCCATCATCTCCATCTAACGTTACAGACAACCGTTCCGTTGATGCCTTCTGGGAGTGAGAGGTCAAGTGCGATCGGTCGTAATTACCGCTTATGCCTATAGATGCCGCTAAACACCACTAAACGAAAAAATATTTTTTCAAAGCAATGTGCAGTTTTAACAGTTTTACAAATGTTATCAGATGTTATCGCGGGCCGCCAGAAATGTTTCCGCGGGCCGCCATTGGCCCGCGGGCCGCACTTTGAGAACCAATGCTTTACTGTCTCTCAGTTTCTGTTGTGTTGTGAAAAAGTACATGTGGCATACTTTTAAAAAGAGAACTTGTAATTATTTTCTTTAAAATGTGTGCTAACTGAAATGCATTTATTTAAACTTTAGAGTGATTTTTAACCACTTACATAGAACTTAAGTACATCTTTATATGTAATTTCATAATTACTTCTATTGTTATTGAAATATGGTTGAAGTGTACTGCCGAATGTACAGCACCGAAAGCACTTGTGATCAGCTAAAATATACTTTTACCTAATGAGGTTAAGCTCATTTCTATTGAACCGTGTTTGTCATGTATTTAAAGGGGGCCTATTATGCAAAATTCACTCTTATAAGGTGTTTTGTAAGGTGGACAAATGTGTGTCCACAGTGAAACAGCCTATAATGGTAAACATCCACCCAATACTTTTGTTATAATTGACCCCATATTATATCATTATCAATTTCTCACAACAAGCTGTTTCAAATTTCCCCCTACAACTACGTAAGAGTCGGGAAACCCCGCCCACTGGTGGCGACATACACTAGATCCCACCCTGAGTGTGAAGCCAGCAGTCCGACATTATAGCCAAGCCATAAACAAAACAATACCTGCTCTATCTCCATGCAGCATACATACAGACGGTTGGTCTGGGAACGCCCCCGGGAACGCCCCGTCACATGACGTGAATTTAGCCCGTGGGGGAAAACATTGCCTTGGCGCTAATTGAAATACACGGGACAATCATGCCGAAGAGTTGCTGTGTCGTTTTCTGTACCGCCAATAAACAAACAAATTATGAATTGAAGTTCTACATCCTTCCTAATAAACACACAGAACCACAAAAGAGGCCAATCGCTACGTAATGACGCGAGCCGTGAACCTATGGAGTAGTTCGAGGTCTACACTCAATACAGACTGCAGTCTGTGAGTTAGGGATAACTGTCAACACAGTGCCTCGGCAAATTCGTACTACTGATCACTGTTTTGCAAAAGGATTAATAGTTTGGAGTGAAGCATACGTACATGTGACAAGGTTTTATAGAGTTATAGTATGCAGCATATACGAAAGTTGATTGAGTTATAGGCTAACGTTACCGCTACAGCTACCGGTACATGTCATTCCTTGAGATTCAACCAGATAACAAAATATATGTCTGGAAACGACACCTCCGGCCATTTGGTTGGGTCATTGACCCAGTTTTTAATTAAATAAGGGCAATCATAACCTATTGCAGTTAATTTTGCAATGTACCGTTGCCGTTCGGCAGGCGTCAATGACTCGCAATACAAGATTTTTGTCATTCAAATACACACGATGTTCGCTGTGTTTCCCCCCCCTGCCGACTCCACCCTCGCCACGCCCCCAACTACGACTAGATGCTGTTTGTATTGGCTATATTTTTGGCTCTGTGGGCATTCTAATACACACACAAGCACCTATACAACAGTTTATAGATTAACATGACGGTACAAGCTAGTCAATGATGAGATGAAAACGTAGCCTAACACCGCAACAACTAATTTACATAAATGTATCCACAAACCATTCAGAAACATCCATGTACAGTCTAACCAACGCATTCTCATCCTTGGGCGTCATATACTGACGCTTTTGACAATCGTCTACATCCAACGCACATGGCACCCTTTAGCGTCAATATGAGACGCACAGAGCTTTGTTCGGTTATGGTTGGGTTTAGGTCTGGGGTAGGGTTAGGGTTAGACCGCTAGGAGGCGCCTTCTGGCCCATATCTATCGGCGTCTCATATTGACGCTAAAGGGTGCCATGTGCGTTGGATGTAGACGATTTGTCAAAAGCGTCAGTATATTACGCCTTGGGATGAGATCAGGCTGGTCTAACAGTTGCAGCCTCTTCCTAAGTCTCTCTATTAGTCTAGATGGGATGTACCCAAAAAGTGAAAGTGAGGAGCATTTATGGGTACAAGTCGGGAACCAGCCTATTTTACATATTTCAAGGGTGCTGAATCCAAAAAAACTGGTACCCGAGCGAAATTGTGAGTTTTTTACCTTCTAATTTGCATATCAAAATGGCCGCCAAATTGCCTATCTTGCTCAGTCGTTGGACCATTTTCCCCTAGTTTTTTTGTAAGTAGGCAATCAAGATGAGGAAATTAAGTTTCTAGATCGATAGTCCAAGGGTCAGAGCAAAGATATAATGGAGGCTCACTGCCTTTTTATGTATATATATGCACAAAATACCAACTTTTAAGGTGAAATTAAGCATTATTTGTGTCATTTTTTTTAAGGCCGACATACATATTCAATCAATATCACTCTTAAATGTTCCCAGTGTATATATGATATGTGATGTATTCCAAATTACATAATAATTAAGAAAAAACACCATTGCAAGTTGTCTGAGATTAAATTTTTTTAATGCAAATTAAGCATTTGTTCTCTAAATTCTAAGACGGGAATAACCCAGGTGAATAGGGGAAAAAAACACCATGAAACTTCCCTTGAACAGATCTACAGATGACATCTTGTTTCTGTATATTTTCTTTCATGTTTGTATCTTAATTGCTTTGCTTTTTTCTGTTAGATTTTTAGTTCTGTAGTTCAAAGTTTCTTTCTGCAGTCCTTTTGCAAGGTCTTTGGTTACCCCTTGCGCCTTGGTATACTTGAGGACTACAACTCCACATTTAAACAAGGACATTGGTCATCACTCTGACATGCACACATTGCAGTGCATAACAGCCCTGATTTTCGGCATTTGCACTGGCGTGTTGTGCATTGTTTTTTACAGGTACACAGGATCATTTCCAGGCAACTTTCAGGTATTGGATTCTGTGACATTAGAATGGGCTGTAGTCCTGAACCGCCATGTTTCCATCCCATGTCCAAGGGTGAAGGAAGCTCAGGTGTGGCATAGTGAGCATTTCTCCAAACCATTGCCTGGTAGTGTACTCTCAGCAGATGGAAGTGGAGCGCATCGCTTGTCGCCGGCATTGCTTCTGGTTTACCTGTCCTGGAGAAAAGTATATGCCTTGCTGCATCAACAGAGTCTGTTTTATGCACATCATATATTCTGCAGACAAAAGCCTCTGAAGATCTTTGAGTCTCCTCCGTGAGATCACCAATTCCGAGGTTGCTGAGCAATTGATGGTGTATTTTCCAGACTTTCCACGATGTACTTTTGGTGTGACTTGCAATGTATGATGTGGTATCACAACCAGTTAGTGCATGAAATGCTACAAGGCTTGGTGCTGAATCCTTTGGCAGTTTGTTAAAAACAGCATCAATGGGTATATATTGTGGCTTCCTTGTGGTACCAGACAACAGCCAGAGTTTTTTACATGCTACGTGCGGGAAATGGGAAACCAGAATCACAAGCACATCAGTGTCTCTAGATGACACGACTACTGTGTCTGACTGGCAGTGCACTGCATGTAATACCAATCGGGTATCTGCCTCTTCGTGTGTGGCTCTCAGATGAGTCAGGTTGGTTGTTGGTTTCGATGACCTAACCTCCGTTTCTTTGTCTCTGAACCCACCAGCAACAACTATCTCTTTATCATCTGGTGCCTGAGCACATAGTTCTTCAGAGAGTAGATTGGCAAGATCAGCTTTGTTGTCAGGGAGGGACAGGAAGTTGGTCCAGTTTTTCGGAAGATGCACATCACGACCCTCAACAAGTCGTCTGATTGGTTGAGCTGCTTTTGTGCGTCGTGTCCTGGTAGCACCCTTGATGGTCTCTTCTCTGTATCTGTCAAACACAACGTCTATCCGTTTATAGGAACATCCTGCTTTCAATACTGCTCTGACAAATGTGTCAGCCAAATCTCCAAATGTTACTACTTTGTCTGGCTTTCCTAGGGCAACCACCAGTGCCTGTCCATCTATGATGAGGCAAGATGACATGTCGGGAAGTTCAATAGCCTCAGGACAGACTATGTCTTCTGTTAACTTATTTACCAATACAGACTTGTTTCCAGTGCGAAGGGTCCCATTCATTTCAGCAAGGGATATGGGAACTGGCAGAAGCTCGTATTTTAGGACAGCTGGTAAGTCAACTGGACGACCTGCCTCATAGGCCGTAACAAGGCGTTTGAGGACGTTTCGGTCAGCCTTTACGACGGTTCGGTTGTCTTTGATTTTTGGATTTTTGGCCACTTCATACAGAGATGCAAATGTTTTAGCTTTGCTCTTATGTAGGGTTGCATGGATTGGGACCTCTGGTTTATCTTTGTCCTCAGGAACAATCATCCTTTTCTCAATGAATGAATTCACTTTTTCTTGTCCTAGGTCTTTGGCAGAAAGTAATGAGCTTTGGATAGCCTCTGTGGCAACGTCTTTTGTGGCGAGATTTTGCAATGAGCCTGGTGAGACTGAACCAAACACTTTGAATCCTTTGAAGACTAAAACCAATGCCATTTCGTCTCTGTTGTCTCTCTTTTCACGGGATTTGGTAGCTTCATTGTGGACGTAGGTTTTTCTCAGATGTGTTGCTGAACATCAAATGTGTCTCTTCTGCTACATGGGACCTCATGTTGTAGGAGAGTGTCCATCTGGAAAGGGCTGAAAGTGTCTTAGTAATGCCAATGATCCCCCCTCCTTTTTTCCCTGTTCCATTGATCCACTCCATTGCTTGGTCTGGATCGACCTGGTTGAATCGTTGATCGGACCGCTTCACAACAAAGTTGCCTCTTTGGAACTCCTATAGTACAGGTTCTGGGAGTTGGTGCATCTCAGCAATATACACTGGCCCCCATCTTGCGTAGTTCAGGTGGTCATATCGCATGAAGTACGGCAACATCCAGCTGAAGGAGTGAAGATGAAGCTCCCAGAGTCCATCACGCTGAGCTCGTGTAAATTGCAACAGTGTTGAGACCATATCCATGTAGTTCCACCAGAAAACAAAGTTGGCATCTTCAGATTTACTTGCGATGAAATCTTTGAGGAGACTGTCAAACTGTTCCTGCTTCAGATATGTTATCAACTGAGGAATAGTTTCAGGATTATCATCAGCAGCCATAGCAGAGATCTCATCATGGCATTCCTTGTTTGATTCTGCAGCAAACACGAGGAATTTTGGCAACAAAAGCTGCCATAGGGCCTGCAAGGTCAGTTTGTGAGCTCTCATACCCTTGTTGTACGCTTTCCCTGACATGACAAGCTGCACAGCACCCTCCCCCAGCAATCCCACTCTCCAGCCACACTTCAGCTAGACCAGACCCAGCCATGTGATCTCCGATAGTCTTCAGGAAGTTCATTGCAATATGAAGTCCACCAAGCCGAGGGATTAACTTGCCCTGATATTCCTCAACACACCACTTCAGTTCCATGAGCTTGTAGTAAAGAGCTTGGTCCACTGTTATGACAGTATGCTCCTGGCCAAAATGTGATGATATTGCCATGCACCTCTTCACAACTGTATTGAGTGTATCATACTCATGAGCTGGAGCAAGGACTATTGGCAAATATCCTACTGCTGTCTGCTCTGGTTCATTTGATGAGACTGACTGATTGAATACAGTCCAAGAAGGTTTGGGTTCAGAATCCTGACGTTGCAGGAAGAAAGCCATGTCTGTTGCTTTTGCTTGTTTCACACACTCACTGTCTCCTTTAGGTTTTGTAAACCAGGTCTTGTTAACATGTGATGTGAATACTGGCTTGCTTGTGGCAGAATGTACATTGACGTGGTGCAAGTTTTCCAGGACATCTGGCACAACCAGTGTATGGCTAGTGGAGGGCTTCAGCATGTCAAGTTCTATATCTTTTTTTCCCCCGTTGCCAGGCTGCCATTTGGGTTGCATGAAAGGTGTTCTTTCCATCTAAGGACTCATCAAGGATGTCAATGTTGTCAGCAGTGTAGTGGATGAATCGATTTGCTACCATGTTTGATGGAATAATGGCACCGGTTGCTGGGTCCATAGATTTTAAGGTACTCTCAGCTAAGGCATTGTCTACCTTCATCACCTGTTCATAGTTCAAACAGTGGCCGGCCTTGTTGAATAACTCTACAAGCTGTTTTGATCGTGTAGCCTGATGTAGTGTAGTAGCTAGTCCGATATGTTTGGGTGTCCATTTTCCTGCCGCGACTGACACAGTAAAACCAGGTCCTGTGCTATGCTCAGTACTCTTCTACGGAGAAGGTCTTCATTCTTTTCAGAATTGTCATTTTCAAGTGCCTCTTGACCACCAAAGATTAGTCTCAGTAGCATATATAAACTATCTGGGACACATGCAATGGCGTCATCCTCACTTACAGAGAAACCTTTATGGCCTGGGGTTTCTATCAACTCTTGACGAATTTTCAGCGCTACATGTACAAGTGATAAGAAACTGTCATCTGTAGGCACATATTGAGGCAATGTTTTCTCACTCTCATCCTCATCCATCATTTCCAACACTGCCGTATTTGCCACCGTATTTGTGTACTTTGTCGGAATTAGTAATGGTTTTTCGCTCGGACACCTATCAAGAGGTTGAAAAAAGTTGAAGATGTCACCCAGCTGTGACTGCAACTTTTCACGAAATGTTGCCCTTCTACTGCAGTAAGAGAGTGGAATTGTGGTTGATGATTTTTCACTGAGTACCTTATACCGTTCCCAGACATCATCAAGAAGAAGTACATGTCCTTTATCTGCTGCCCCTTGCAGCTCTTTGCATAGCCATGTCATCGCAAGGTCTGGGTAGTCTGAGTTTTCAGAGTATTCTTGTATTGCCTTCTTTGTCTTGTCCGTAGATCTGATGAATGCTCTTAAACATGTTAAGTGATATTTTGCCTCAGCTGCAATTAGATCAATCACTCCAGCCAGCCGAACATAAATGTTATGGTCTAAAGACGAAGCTTGAATAATTTGATCACTCAGTTTTGTTGTCATTACTGATCTCAATGGTTTCTTCAAAACATCTGTTTGGCAGAACAGGCATAAACTCCAATCTACTGGATCCATTTGCATTCGCAGTGAACACCTGCTACTGCAAGGTTGTGCTTGTGCAGTTTGTCCTGCTGCTACCTGCATGTTCAGAACCCACTGTCTTTTGTAAACGTTCTAATTTGCTTTTGTCAGTGAAGTGTGAATAGCACATTTTATGCCATACAACACTCTGGGCTGCAGCGGAGTCCAATACATCTTCAACACGATCAATCAAAACACTGTTCTTTGAGTCATTTAGATTTCTCCTGGTTCTGGCGGCATGCCTAGCTTTTGCCAATCCTTGGTCAGATGCATTACTAAGACTCCCCTTGTTGCTTAAACAAAAAAAAGCAGACAATGCTGTAATCTACTGGTCTCAGGTTTGTTATTGGATCCATTTGAAGCTGAAAAGCAAAATCAAAGAAAAATAACATTAAATTTACTTTAGAAGATCTATATTATTTAGGGTTAATTGTGTTATGATATGTAGCTTATATTTGGAGCATGGCACAGATTCACAGATGTTACGTTAGCACTCAAAACCTGTGATCACCATGAATCATCATACATTGTACATGCATCATACATCATACATTCTAAAATCTACACATCTTCTATACAGAATTCACACTCTATACAAATACCACAGCAGTACAAGTTTCACACCCTATCGTTATACTAAATGTACCCCATGCAATAGCCTAACGTTACTGCCTACTTATCTGGAAGCAGCAGACATTCAGTGTAAAAGTAAAAATGACATAACATTATTTAATATTTGAATCACAGCTTAGGCTATAGGCTAGTGTTTTGACATCGACAGCCCAAGTGCATCTTACCTCAAACTTGCGACTAGTTAACTTTCTAAAAGTTAATTGCTTCTCGGGTCGATATTAACACCACTGACAAAATTATATTCAGAATTTAAAAGATTATACCACTTTTTTAATGCGTGATTGTGTAAAGGTGTTCACGAGATACTAACCTTTTGCAAACTTGATTTCAAAGTTGATCACTCGTTCTCATGGAGACGCAGTGTGCACAGAGGGGGGAGGGGTGTGTGTATGCGGCCTGCGCACCGCGTGCATGTGAGTGACAGAGAGACTTTATGTTTAAAATAGTGTTAAAAAACAATAATGATCTAAATATTCAACTTGGGAAGTTTCATGGTGGTCTCTTTTTGAATATTTTTCTCTATTCACCTGGGTTTTTCCCGTCTTAGAATTTAGAGAACAGATGCTTAATTTGCAATAAAAAATTAAATCTCAGACAACTTGCAATGGTGTTTTTCTTAGTTATTATGTAATATGGAATACATCACATATCATATATACACTGGGAACATTTAAGAGTGATATTGATTGAATATGTATGTCGGCCTTAAAAAAATGACACAAATAATGCTTAATTTCACCTTAAAAGTTGGTATTTTGCATATATATATACATAAAAAAGGCAGTGAGCCTCCATTATATCTTTGCTCTGACCCTTGACTATCGATCTAGAAACTTAATTTCCTCATCTTGATTGCCTACTTACAAAAAAAACTAGGGGAAAATGGTCCAACGACTGAGCAAGATAGGCAATTTGGCGGCCATTTTGATATGCAAATTAGAAGGTAAAAAACTAAAAATTTCGCTTGGGTACCAGTTTTTTTGGATTCAGCACCCTTGAAATATGTAAGGTAGGCCGGTTCCCGACTTGTACCCATAAATGCTCCTCACTTCTTATAGAAGGCCATTTTTCTGAAATCCGTCTAGTCTATATCGGTGTCTGACTCCGGTTCAAACATATAAGGCTGCTGGGTATTATTGACATTTTACCTGAGAGAAATTCGGCTGTCATGTTGTTCCTGTATCCGAAGCACATGTCGGTCCTCTTCTAAACGGAGACGGAGCAGCAGCTCATTTGCATTTAAAGGGACACACACAAACAGAGCGTTTTCCCTCACACCCAAAAATTGACAAGCTATAATAAAAAACCAGGCTGGTATTTTGAGCTGAAACTTTCTGAGGACATAGGACATTTATATGACATGTGAAAATGGGCATAATAGGTCACCTTTAAATGTATTGTAATGTTAAACATTTAAGTTAGTAACTATATTAACCTTAATATAAAATAACACACTACAGTTATTGCTGGTAGTTGATGTATAGTAAGTGATTTACATGTGTTTAGTAATTAAGTCAACACATCAAAATCTACTGCACTTATTTAAATACGACAAAATATTAGGTTACACTTTTATAAAGTGTCCATGTTACAGTGTAATTAAATACAGTGTAATTTAGTACTGAGTAATATTAATTAACTACGTGTACTTAGGGCTAGGTTTGGGTTAGTTGCATGTAATTATGCATGATTTATAGTTATTACTACAGTATAGTAACTACGTGTAACCTGTAACAAGGACACTGAAAGAAAAAGTGTCACCAAACATTAAAACAATGATTTGAAATGTACTTTAGAGTCAGTTTTCATTCATATTATATTATCTGCTAGTAGTTTTTTAAATTATACTTTTAAGATTTGAAAAACACTATAGCCTAGTGAACATTCAATACAATTATGCACACTTCTTTTTCACAAGGGCTTTCTCTCTCTCTCTCTCTCTCTCTCTCTCTCTCTCTCTCTCTCTCTCAGTTTGTGGTGTGAACTGTCATAAAGCATGTCATGGACGTCTGACGATTGAATGCCGTAAAAGAACGAAAAGCATCAGTCATGAAACACCCCCGTCATTACAGTCCAGATCCTACAGCTTTCCTCTGTCCAGTAATGCTCAATCAAACCTGCAGAACACAGGTAAACATATCCTCACACACACTGCAGATAATTTCTAAACTTAGAAGCTTAAAGCTTAGAAATAAAAAAGATAATTGCGACTTTTTATCTCACAATTCTGAACATTTTTCTTGCCGTTACATGTTTACATCTTGCATTTTTGCCTTTATTTCTTGCAATTCCGAGTTTATAACTCTGTCAGAATTGTGAGATATTAACTTGTAATTGTGAGAAAAAAAAGTCAAAATTGTGAGATGAAAAGTCGCAATTACTTTTTATTTATTAATTCCGTGGCGGAAGCTTTCAGGTGTTTAACAAACTTTCTGTCTATTTCTGTTCTATTTCTGAGACTTTTCATCTCACAATTTTGACTTTTTTTTCTCACAATTCCGAGTTTATAACTCTGTCAGAATTGTGAGATATTAACTTGTAATTGTGAGAAAAAAAAGTCAAAATTGTGAGATGAAAAGTCGCAATTACTTTTTATTTATTAATTCCGTGGCGGAAGCTTTCAGGTGTTTAACAAACTTTCTGTCTATTTCTGTTTATTCTTTGGTCTTCAGTCATCACAGAAGAGGATGTTGAGGCAGCAGAACAGGGTGTATTTGACTGTCACCTTTAAACTGGTAAACCAACATTCTGCTTAATCACTACATAAAAACATCTTGAAAAAAAAGACAACAACTATTATGTTGAATACAAAACAATACACATTGTATTAACTCAATATTGTTCCCTGTATGTACAGATGTACAGTTCGTGTTGGGGCAAATTTCTTCCATTCACACCCAATGTTGAAGAAAAAAAGAGCTGATCAGAGTCAGGAAAATTATCAAATTTTTTGATCGACTGTGTTCACTGTCACAGCCACTGTCACATCATGAGACATAGGCATGCTGCCTCTCTGCTGGACTGAAGCTGCAACTGCACCTCTTCCTTTTAAAGTCTGATTGTAATCTCAAACATATCTCAAAATCTCAAGCATATTTGTAGGATTTATCATTATGGTGTATATTTTACCCAGGCTCCTGAAAAAAAAAAATATGAAAGAGAATGAAGAAATTTATCATCAACTTAATAAAAAGTAAGTTAATTCGGTTACCATGTTCTGAGTTTCAGAAATGTAGATTTTGAAATGTACGTTCACTAAAGTAATGAGATCTTCTAACATCACCAAAGTAGTTCTGGATGAATTTCAGTTTCAGTATCTGGTATGTGTGTTTATGTGATTGCACCTAAATATAGTTGATATTATGCAACCAGTAATGTTCTTTAAATCTTAAAACGACAGGGGGCAGGGGGGAGGGGAGGGGGGTGTCCCAATTAATTAATTCAATTAAGGTATTTTGCGAGACTTAACTGCAATAAAAGTTACTCATAGATATTCCAGCTGTAATTGGTGCATCAAAATCTTCGTCATCCAAGTTGTGTAAGTTGTAAGTTGTCAAAAAAAAAATATATATAAAAAAGGTTGTTCTTTCATACCATAAATATTGTGCACGAACAAAAATTTTAACAGAAACAATTAATTATTGGTGAGCTATTCACCCCTGAAAAATTTTTCTTTACTTAGTGTGTCAATTGTTTTTCTTCGTCTGGGGAATATGCTGGTAAAAAAAAGATTAAATCTTTGGGCCACATGTTAAGAGCCTTTTCCCTCTGCATATCTGAGCATTAAACATTCATAAAGAATTTGAATTCATTCTTTTGGCTCAGTCACTCCCCAAATTCTCATTCTCATTATTTAAAGGGTTAAACGTAATAACTCATGATCGCTTGGATGTAACATGGCATGCTGATGAAATACATTAAGGTATTTTTGCTGTTTCGATCTGAATGAAATAAATATATATATATTTTTAAATGTAATTATATTTAGATTTTTAGTAGTTCTTGTGGTAAAACACCCCTTTAAAAAAGTATATGGCTCTATTGCAGGAAGATGCCAAAAGCATAATCTGTTTCACAACACTATTGGTCAATATCTCTCATTAGAGAATATCATTTTCCTCTCTATTTTCAATATATGTTGTAGCAGTTGCTAAGACGAGATTTCCAAAATTCTTCCAATGATCTGAGAAACTGTCAATATTAGTCTGGGAAATCTGACTCTTATGTGATGTGACATTAGGCATGTAACTCATGTATTGTATGCATATTAACTATGTTCTTTTCAAATATCTTGTTATGTTGAATGATTTGTTTTTATATGTACAGGAAGATCTGAGAATGCATTTTACATTTAAGTCAATTTGTTGTGTTGCACACTGAAATATTGTTTGTTCTGTAATACAAAAGATGAATTTTCCTTGGTGGTAATTGAATGTATTTTTCTCATGCAACTACCTTTTAATGTGCCAGTCTGTAGGAATTTTTCAGTGACATAATAAATATTGCTATATCAAAATATATATGAGCGACAAAATTACACGAGCCTCTCTTCTCTTCTTTTCTACTGCAACCAGAGTCTGTAGTCATAAAAAAATATTTACAAACTTCTCGCACTTGCACTATTAGGATTTTCTTAAGTTATAGCGCCCCCTAGTTTTGAAAAGGATGAAGTATAAATCTCATGTCATTACAGATGGCAAAAAAACGTGTATGACTGCAGAACACAATAGAAAATATTCTGAAAAAGTTTTTTTTTTTAATGTTATAGGTTTGTTGTTGTTGGGGGGTTGGGGCGCACAACATTTTTCAAAATATAATCTTTTGACAACCAGATAAAAAAAATTTGGGTGAGTTTGTCCTTTTAAATGAGTAATGTCTTGAAATTTTCTGTATTTAAGCAATGCAATAACAACACAACATTGCTCTTACCTTTTTTGATATTCCAAATACGGTTGTGCGGATTAATGCCAAAGAAGATTTTGATATCATTTACATTCAACTTTTCAACTTTGTCTCAATTAGCTTTTGTGTAGTTTGCTCAGTTAAAGTGCCCCTTATGATTTTTTTTCGAATATTCCCTTTGTATGCAGTGTGTAATTTACCTTTTAGGACATTGAGCGAATTGTCATCCCACGATGTTATAGCAGTCCCCAGCTGGATTCTGAAGCCTGCATAAGAGACATTAACATATTTTGTGATGCTTCAGATCATGCATATGGGTAAGTTGCATATCTCAGAACACAAAATACTGAAGGCCAAGTGGAGGTTGCATTCAATTCAGCAAGATCTAGAGTGACACCTAAACGGCAGTTATCTATACCGAGATTAGAACTGTGCAGCACTCACATGGGCCCAGTTGGCAAGGCTTCTAGAAAGGGAACTTACCCTGGGCATTCGGCAGCGGACCTTATGGAGTGATTTTAAAAGTGTGTGCACGAGAGTTGCCAAAATTCAAGAGCTGATGTCTCCTCAAGCAAGGCGGTATGTAAAGTCTGAAGACAACGCTGCAGATGACATCACTCATGGTAAATCACTCTGGCAGCTCTCTTAGCTTGATAGAACTGAGGACCAAACTTTCTATGGCAGGACCCAAATCCTGGCCCATTGACCCAGTGGAGCAGCCACAGACAATACAGATGAAGAGAAAAAGTTGAGCTTCTGTGGCCTTACTAAAGTAGTTCTTTCTAAAGCTTTGCAAGACTCAGTTTCACAGTCTCATAGAACTAGTTAAGAAAAAAAGCACTAGAACAGTCTGGACATACTAAAAAGTCAGGAGAGCTATCTGCCCAAGTCTATGCAGCAGCAGAGATCTCTCTTCCAAAGGAAGCACAAGCTACATGCTTCTCCACTGAAATTGAGGCATTAAGGGCTGGAAAACCCTTGCCTTCCAACTGGTTACTCACACTTGCCCTGATTGACCAGTCTACTGGGCACATAAGTGTAGGTGGCCATCTGGGGCGCAGTGATTTGCTTGACCAATAGTCTGTTCACCCCATTATACTTGAACCCAAACACCCCCTTAGTCATTTTCTAATCCAGCATTTTGATAAGAAATCACTTCACCCAGGGGCAGAAAGAGTATTTGCAGAGATACGCCATTGATACTGGATCCTGAGAGACAGAGAGGTTGCGAGTCAACATCTACACGAGTGCAGTGAGTACAGAAAATGGTGTGGGAAACCTGAAATCCCACCTAGGCTGATTTACCACCTGCCCGCCTTCGCCTCTACCAACCTGCATTCTATTAAACTGGTGTTGACTGTTTTGGGCCTTTTACAATTAAAATAGGATGGCACAATGAGAAATGCTCACCAACATTATCTCAGATTCATTCCTCATGACTTCATGGACTCTTTTTGGACCAGGGGACTAATTTCAAAGGAGGTAAACGAGAGCTGTCAGAAGCATTCACAGCCTTGCAGCCCACCCTACAAAGCCAACTTGCAAAGCAGCAAATCCAGTTCCACTTTAATCCCCAGGAGCTCCCCACTTCGTGGTATATGGGAAAGAGAAATCAGGACACTGAAAGCTGCACTCAACCTTGACTTTTGGAGCACAACATGTGTCTGAGGAAGTGCTGACAACAGTCCTGGTAGAAATCGAAGGAAACCCTTGGTTATGTGTCTTCTGGTGTAGCGGATGTTAATCCTGTCACTCCAAACAGCCTTTTCATGGGTATACCACAGGTGTATACCCTAAGTCAGAGGTGCTGAGTAGGAAACGCTGGAGACACAGTCAGATCGTCACTGATCATTTCTGGGCAAACTTCATAACACGGTATCTACCTGAACTACAAACCTGTTCAAAGTGGATGACCTGAAGGGGCCAAGAACCTGGAGAATGGACAAGTGGTGATGATAGTTGACCAGCTACTTCCCAGGGCTCTCTGGCCAGTGGGTAAAGTCACAGCCACAATACCCGGAGCTGATGTCAAGTAAGAACAACTGAAGTTCAAGTAGGTGATCGTAAATATGTTAGACAAGAAATAAGCTAATCTGCTTGCCAGTATTACCAATCAATGATAAAGACTCTTAGGCCTTTTCTCTAGTGAAATTACTACATTAATTGGGGCCGCAGTTGAAAAGGCACAGTATTTTTCATAGTATTTTCTGATTTGATGTGGATGTGATTGACAGTTTAGTTTGGCCCACCTAGAGAAGGACGACTTGTTAGTTCTATTCAGTTCTTATTTCTATTCATTTACTGACGCCCCCTGGTGATCACAAATCAAAACAACACAGCCAGTACAGTCCTTTAAGGGTTAGTTCACACAAAAATGAAAATAATGTCATTAATGACTCACCTCATGTCGTTCTAAGCCCGTAAGACCTCCGTTCATCTTCGGAACACAGTTTAAAGATATTTTAGATTTAGTCTGAGAGCTTTCTGTCCGTCCATTGAAACTGTATATACAGTATACTGTCCATGTCCATAAAGGTAATAAGAAAACATCATCAAAGTAGTCCATGTGACATCAGTGGGTTAATTGGAAGTTTTTTGAAGCATCGAAAATACTTTTTGGTCCGAAAATAACACAAAGAGAATACAATGCTGAATAAAGTCTTATTTTGTGTTATTTTTGGACCAAAAGTATTTTCGATGTTTCAAAAACTTCTAACTAACCCACTGATGTTTAACTAACAAGCACCTGGATGCTTTTTATGTGATTGCTTGAGATTTTTACCATGTCAATCTGACAGATGTTACACCAAGGTTTTACCAACATGTCACTATTGCGAACCGAGGAAATAATACCCTTGATCATGTGTACCCAAATAGACACAGATCCTACAAAGCAGTCCCTTTCCCAACCTTGGACTCTCTGATCACATCTCCATTATGCTTGTTCACAGTGTTGCCCAGTAATGCTTCCTCTGTGCTTCAACACTGTTTTGAGCTTACGGACTGGCAGGTCTTCAAGGAAGTAGCGACAAATGCTGGAGAGGTGGATCTGGAGGAGTATGCATTGTCACAGGTTACATCAGTAAGTGTTTGGATTATGTTACTACTACCAGAATAATAACTATCCACTCTAACCAGAAGCCCTGGATGACTGCAGGGATCAGATCTCTTCTGAGATTACGAGACTCAACATTCAGGAATGGTGACACTGAAGTGCTTAGAATGATAGAGAGAAACTTGAGAACGGCATTAAAAGAGCTATGGCTTATTATGCTCAGGGTACAGGGATACAGGGTTACTTTTCTACAAACGACCCCCGAAGCATGTGGGCCGGCATTAAGAGCATCACTGATTACAAGAGAAGAGACACTGAATGCCCTAGCGACCCATCTCTTCCTGATGCGGTCAACGGTTTTTATGCTCGCTTTGAAGACTCCAACACCACCCCTTCCACTAGACTAGATACACCTGGTGAGCAGCCACCCAGTGTAATCACAGAGGGTGTTGGGAGGGTCCTGCAGAGAGTTAAGCCACGGAAAGCTGCAGGCCCAGATAACATCCCAGGCAGGGTCCTGAAAGACTGTGCACATCAGCTCTCGGAGGTACTGACTGACATTTTTAACATCTCACCCTCTAAAGCAGTTGTACCATCATGTTTTAAATCTGCCACCATCATCCTTGTGCCTTAGACCTCTACAGTGTCATGCTTGAATGACTATCGCTCAGTAGCACACATCCCGATAGTGATGAAGTGCTTTGAGCGGTTGGCCATGACTCGAATAAGTGGGCAAATTGATGCCAGCATTGACCCTAATTATGTATCCAAAAAAAACCAGGTCTACAGCAGATGCTGTCTCATCAGTTGTGCATCTGGCCTTCAACCACCTTGAGAGCAAAGACACTTAAATGTGAGACTGCTTTTTCTAGATTTTAGTACTGCTTTTATTAATACAATTATTCCACAGACACTGATACATAAACTGGATACTCTTGGACTGAGTTATTCACTGTGCAACTAGGTACTGGACTTTTTAAACAATAGAAGACAGTCTGTAAAGATTCATAACATTCTGGCGCCCCCCGCAGCGGTGGTCTGGTTTCACACTCAACTTGATTCTATCGAACCGTGGAGCGTTTGCGTGCATATTACGCCATCGCAAACGTGCATGGCGCATGATAGAAAACAGAACGCGGGTCAATATATTGTGTTTATTAATTTGGTGTTATTATGCGCAGCTGAGTGAACAACACAGGTTTACTGTGCGTGTTTAAGGTGGTCTTCTGCTGCTTGCAAACGGACTCTTTTGAGGTGACAGTGGATTTCCATATTTGTTGCCCTGATTCCACGCGCTATGCGCGAATACACTGCAGGCTCACTCTCGCTCGTATCCAAGGTAAATCATCAACACTATCATCCCTTACATGTGTTGTATTTAACTAAATACATCATAATTAGCATGCGCAGGTCACCTTACTTCCTGAACAAGTGCGCACCCGAGTCTGTGTTGATCTCACATTCACGTGAACCGCGGCACGGTTCGGGAACAACCGAACTCAGACCACCTCCTCCAGGTAGTCTCGGGTTCGGTACCCCAGTGCGCACCCGAGTCTGCATGACAGCGTTCATATTAGGGATTTTTCATGAGAACCGTGTCCGTTCCGAACTAAACTGCCAGTGTGAAAGCACCCTCAGATAGGAAGGCCCTGCAGCGTGTAGTTAAGGCAGCAGAGAAGATTATTGGATGCAGTCTCCCGGTGGTTAGTGACACATACATCAGCAGAAGCAGGAGTAGGGCTTCCAGCCTTGTGAAGGACTCCTTCCACCCTGCCAACAGACTATTTGTAGAACTAGGACGACCAGAAGCTGTTAGACTATTAAACTCTGCCATACACCAGAACTGACAAACTAAACTTTTTGTCTTAAGGTATGTTGCACTTTTATTGCTATGCTGCTAATTTTTCAAGTTTAATGGTGCCTAAATGTTGGTACGATTGTGTATTTGTATTTATTTATTTATTTATTTATGAGTTGCTGACCTGTTATTTACTTGAGATGGATTTAACCAGACCTCAGAACTAATTTTGTTCCAGATAATGTACCGTTTTTGGAATGACAATACAATCCTTGAATCTTTGAATCATAATGCAGCTCAATCAGGCCTTGTCCACTTTTTTGCATAATCCGTGGGTGGGGGTTATTTAAATGAGTAACATTATGACTTCACAAAGTCCGTAAAAAAACTTCTTGTAGTTCTTGGAAAGTAGATTTGGTTAAATAAAATGTCTCCCTTTGGAGTAGACATTAAGCTTTGTAACCTTACAGATGTTTGTTATGCTCAAACAGCAAGATAACTTACTAACTAAAGTTGAAAAAGTGAAAAAGCATAATAGGACCCCTTTAACACAATGGATCATTTAAAAAAGGTAATTGTTGTGTTTGTGTACTTGTCTGGAGATGGCGCTGTAGTCCACATCATGTTACCTATAAAAGGTGTAGAGTAAGCATTGAAGTATGTTGCACCTGCTGCCAATTATGTAACGCCTGGCACTATTGGGTTGCTTGTCCTGCTTTTGATTTTTTTAATACATGTATAAGAATTGATAACTTTCTTGGCCTTGTGCTTACCAGAATTTAAAGGGGTGGTAAAATGCCATTTTCACAAGATGTAAAATAAATCTCTGGTGTCCCCAGAGTGTGTGTGTGTGTGTGTGTGCGTGCGTGCATGCGTGCGTGTGTGTGTGTGTGTGTGTGTGTGTGTGTGTTTGTGTGTGTGTGTGTGTGTGTGTGTTGTGTGTGAAGTTTTAGCACAAAATACCCCACAGATATTTTTATATAGCATGTTAAAGTTGTCACTTTTTGAGGGTTTTGTGCCTGGCCCTTTAAATGCAAATGAGCTGCTGCAGAGGGCGGAGTTTCAAGAGATCATGTGTGTTAACAGCTGCGATTACCTCAGGCAGACACACTAAAATGACAGAAACTGTTCTGTATTTAATGTAAAAATGGAGTCAGACAATGATGGAGAGACTCAAGAAGTGACAACATATAGAAAGCAACAGGACGTCTCTGAATGGTTAGTTGATGAATCTATGTAGCTGATGTGGAGTTAACTATCTTCACATTCCACTGTTGTGAGATGCACACAGAGTGACTTTCTATTGCATGTGAAAAGATGGATGCTAAAGTTTGAGCTGACTCACAAATGTAGGCTACTCTTAATCTTATACAACAACTTTTCCTCTTCTCAACATGGACTGTGTGTTCCCGGTTTATGTACATGTCGGGGTTGCTGATGTCACTAACCCCGGAGGAATGTTGTGTAGTCCCTACCAGCCGTTTGTTGTAGTCCTTTTCTTTAAAAGCAAATATCTTCCTTTGCTTTGAACTTTGAGCATTGTAACTTTGCAAATGGTGTTTATGATCAAACAGCAACATTACACACTAACTAAAGTTAGAAAAGTGAAATCATACTTTACCACCCCTTTAAACATTATAAATTGGCGATGAGGATTTTGCTGCTCTACGTGAAAGATGTCTGCTTTCCTACGCCATTCTTACCGTGTACTAGTGAGCCATCTAAACCTTTCGAGGTCTAGCTAAAGATGTTTGAGAACTACTTACTTGTCGTTACTGCATCAGGAGATGACTGGTCAGTTGCAAGAAAGCAAGCTTTATTTATATATTGCCCGGGAACAGAAGGCCAGAGATTGTTTTATACTTAACCAAACTAAGGAGAGACAATGCTTAACTTGTGTCTTGTCTTTCTCCAGCTTGTACACCTAAGGAGGATGTCATTAAGGAGGATGACATTACTGTGTTGACTAAAAATTTACTTGTGAACCTACCAACTCAAATTCCCTCTCCATCTTTTCCTGAAAAACATTTCCATTGCAATAATCCATCTTCTAGACGGGTGGGTAAATTTTTAATATTTTTCTGTCATTATGCTAGCTCTTGGGGTACAGTAGTTGAATTTTACCTTCTGCCTTGACAAGTTGTTTCCAACTAAAGACATCATGAGATGTGGCTTGAGTGTAAAAGCTGTATCTTGCATGTGTATCTTCTTCCTTTAATAAGGGAACTTATTTCTGCACCGTGGTTATTACTTGAATCACGACAGCAATCAACGGCATACTACATGTTTCTATGGTAACCTCATGGTGTCGCAGGCTCACATGGCTTCCCCGGCAGGAGACACAAGTGTAAGGTTGCATCCACCAACGTCGCTGGCTCACTCGTTTTTGTTATTTCCTTGTCCTGCATCTGAGCCCAATCAGGGTGTTTGGGATGAGCACAACTTTGTATTTTTGATTCTTAATAATAATAAACATAAATGCCATGTCAGATGCAGCTTCTGTTTAACCTTTGCAGTGTAAAAATGGCTTTAGTTGAAGGTTGAAGCATATTGAATTGGTAACAGTCTGCAGAATTGTGATTGACTGGTTAAATGTAGTTATTTGAACAACACAGATAGTATCATCAAAGTAGATTTTAATAAGGTAATTATAAAAACTGTCCCCTAAAAAGGATAAAAAATAAAATGTTTGTATATGTAAAGGTGTGTGTGTGTGTGTGTGTGTGTGTGTGTGTGTGTGTGTGTGTGTGTGTGCACCATGCAAAATCATTGACCACCCTGAAGGCCATTGTGTAATTCGCACCCTGATTCTCAGCAAAAAGTGCTATTCATGTCACCCAGTGGAATCAGTGCCCTTACTGGGGCACCCTTGATCCTGATCTCCACAGTACAGTTTATACATGCTGCCGAAATATCTCTTGCACGATGTGCAGATCAGTGACTCACTCCACCATGTCGTGTCCTCAAATTAAACCTTCATCCCCCCCACCCCAACCATCGCCGCCCAGATTCAGCACAGATAAAAACCACCAGCTACGTGTCACAACCTGCATCCACCAATGTAGACCTTCCCAACACTAATACTAGGGGAAGAACTGTCTCTTTCTCCTCCGGCAGACAGGTCTGCAACAACATTAGGAGATTAATTTATTGCTATAGGAGAGGAAGAATTTTGCAAACTCTTTAAGGCGAGACACTACAGGTGAATAGGGTAATATTTTTAACTAGCAGATATCACCATGAAACTTTCACAGTTGATTACCTACATTAAGATGAGAAAAAAAAATTATTACAAGTTTTCTGTAATTTAATGTTTAAATATGCAAATTAGGCATTATCTAATGCGCTAATTTGCCTATATTTAAAAAAAAAAAACGAAATCTCAGAATTGGATAAAGCCAGGTTCAAAATTATTTTTTCATTGTGTTCACTTATTAGATGGGAAAAAAATTACAGAGGGATTTATGGATATCTACTTTTGTTATCCTGTAAATCAGAATATACAGTCAATAGCCTTAAAAAATGTATTTTCGCCATGTTTTTTGGAATAAAATGTTATATAAATCAGGCTAGGAATAATATATTTACAAATCCCTCTGTAATTGTCTTCATAATATAACTAGGTACAAGACTGGAAAGTTTGGTGTGTATAGGTGCTACTGAAGAGGAGATTTCGGACTTGGAGTATGAGAGAAAAGTCATTTTGAGAAAAATGCATTTAAGATTTGTAATGTAAAAAATCATACTTTTTAGTGGAAACAACTATTTACTGACACAATATCTTATCAAATCATTAGCAACAACAATACAAACCACCTAAATCACATCAAAACTTATAAACACAGCATTTATGGCCTTCAACTGAGCAGAAAAACAGTCAAAAAGACACATCTAAATGTCAGAGCGCGTCATGTGATGCATCTGAACCAATCAGGTCGTCAGAAATTGACATCAGCCAATGAGATTTCGCTTTTAGGGTTAAATGCCCATTTTACTTTCACGATTGGTTGCTGATTAAAAGGAAATGAGAGAGAGCTTCACAGACGTGTGTGATACCCCTTTTCCACCAGCAAGAACCAGGTGCTGGTTCAGAGCTAGAGCTATTGCCGGTTCGGAGTTGGTTCTACTGATGGGTCTTCTAAGAACCGGTTTGCCTTTCCACAGGCTAGAGAGCCAAAACAGAGCCAGATCTTACGTCACTGTGTATACATCTCATGTTGCCCAGCAACGCTAGCGCGGCAGCGCCAAACAAAAACATACCAGGCTTGTTCGAGATGGTTCGGCTTCTCGCAGACCGATCACCGCATGACATCAAAGCACTGCGAAAGCGATCCAAAAGCACAAGGAGTCGTATCTCTCCAAACACTCCCGGAGCTCTGATCGGTCCGCGCCGCTCCGATGCATCTCGAACAAGTCTTACATCAACAATGGCGATATTGCGTTACTATTCATGCTCATGGCTTTGCAAACTACATCGGCATCCAAACACGGCGAATCAAACGCGTTCGTGCAGCTCGCCGTAACTTGCATAGACGGAGATTACAATCGAGCTGCTATTAGCTCGATTAGCAGCTATTTAAAAAATGGCGGTCACAAGTTTCTTTTCGTCTTGTTGGTAACCCCGCCCCCAGCCCCTTACGCAAGCGGTTCTTACTTCTAGCCCAGCAATGTTTTGGTGCTACTTAAGAACCACTTTTACTGGTTCGGAGCTGGTGCTTTGGTGGTCGAAAAACAAAGAACCGATTTGAAACTAGGCTCTGGCTCCGAACCAGCACCAGCTCTGCCTTGGTGGAAAAGGGGTATGAGATTAAAGGAAGCAGAGAGAGATCGCGGAGCAGCGTGATGATTAAGAACGCCAACTTTTGTTGATTTTCAGAGAAATCTACAGACGCAAATAGACAAAGTGTAGTAAAATAAAGACCTAAATGTGTATTTCGGACTTTTTTTCACCACAAGTCTGAAAGAAGTTTGTTATTGAAGACAAATAGACCAAAATCTCAAAATTGACCAGTGAAAAAAAACTGTTTTTCGCCTTAATTCATCAAAATCGACAACATGTAAATTAGACCCTATACCGACTAAGCTACTGAAAGAGATGCTTCCAGAGGTCATAGATCCTATTCTTAAAGGGGTCATGACATGAGAAACCAAATTTGCCTTGATCTTTTGGTATATAAGAGGTCTTTGTACCATTAAAACGTCCTGCAAGTTTCATAGCTTAAGACGTCCTCCCCATTATAAACAAATCATTTATTTAATCAAGCTCTGAATACAGCTCGTTCTGGATCCATGGTAAGAAGTGACGTCACGGTGCGAAGTGACGTGCATATGACCGCCTCCAGCATAAGACAACTACGCTTCAAGCGCAAGGCAACTACGCTCATTTCGTATCGTTGTCGCCCCGTGTGCCGCGCGCCTCACAAGTGTTCAGTCGACGGACAGCGAGTGGGTCTCTGTGTACAGTAAAATTACGATGCCACGCAGATGTGCTGTTCCTGGCTGTGGACAAACAACATCTTTGAATACGCTTCCGAAAGATCCAGACGTCAGGGAAAAAAACTATAAAAAAAGAGAAGCACCCTCCTGATAATGCTGACATTGATTATACACTGAGTTGTTGTCAACAGCATACTCGATAATATCCTGTGCCTTATCACTGCTTAATCAGGTAATCATACATATTCCTGAATCTGAATTGAATTTGAGAAATGTTTTCCATTCAGTTTAGCTTGTTTCCAATGAAACAGAATAACAAAAAAAAAAACATCTTGTGTTTATTAAGAAAGTGACTGACAGGGCTATTTTGTGATATTTAAAGAGATTAAGGTCTACATAAGGTGAATCTGCAGCTTCAAATAGTTCAGCCCGAAATGAAAATTATGTTATTAATTATTCACCCTCAAGTTGTTCCAAACCTGTATGATTTTCTTTCTTCTGCTGCATACAAAAGAAGATAGAGTGAATAATGTTGGCAACCAGACAGTTGATGTTAGCCATTGACTTCCATGGTATTTAATGGCCACCGTCAACTTTCTGGTACCAACATTCTTTAAAATATATTATTTTGTGTTCAACAGAAGAAAGAAACTCATACAGGTTTGGAACAACTTGAGGGTGAGCAATTCATTTTGGGCTGAACTATCCTTTAAAATAAATTTTCTTTGAAAAAACTTAAGCTCTTTTATTCTACAAGATAAATGTGCTATTTGAATGCTGTAGTTTCACAGAAAATGAATTGAGATATAGTTAATAGCTATAGCTCAGAGGTATTTGTTCCTCTTCATGAAGAGTTTAGCTCCAACACTCCTGCCTGGAAGTTTTCATTGATCCTGATGACCTCATTCTTCTTCTTCTTCTTTTCGATTAATGGCAGATTGCAACCATGACTATAAGGTGCATACCGCCACCTACTGTACAGGAGTATGTAACATGAGCTATATTGTGACTATATAAAAAAAAAAAAAAACTAAATCCTACTATATAACCCTATATTTTTAAGATATTGTACCACTGCTTCCTGAGTATCATTAACCCCATATGACCTCATTAGCTGCCTCAGGTGTGTTTAATTAGGACTGGAGATAAAATCGGACACCCCTGCAGTAGTGCTTTCTTTTGATATTGAAACATTAATATAAATAAATAAATAAATTAAATAAACAGAATTTAACAACACTATAATCATAGTTAAAATATTTTGTTTTCAGCAATTTTTAAAAAAGTGATTCATATTGTGTTTAGTATATTAACATTCTTGAATGTGACTGTGTATGACAACTGAATCAACTTGTTCTCAAGTAACATCATGCTTTCTTTTTCAGATTTCAGAGAACCCAAAGGAAAAGAGGCAGTAGTCTGGTGTAAGACAGATTTTTAAAAACCTGAACCGTTGGACCACCTGTAGTTATGACATCAGACTTCTGAAGCCAATTTAATTTTTAAAGGTTGAAATGCTTTTGTCCTATTTCTCCCTCTTTCTTTAAAAAAAATGATTTTTTAAATATATTTTTGTCATTGATTGATTTAATAAAAAAAACTGACTCAACTGCTGGAAAGGTGTCATTTATATTTTAAAAGGTTTTCGCCAAATTTTGAAATGGTCAGGAATTTGTTGACTCACCATTGAAGTGTAGTTGAAATATTAATGTTGTTTCAACATTAACTTTGTACATCAGATGGCAACATTGTTTGACATTCCTTTTCAGTTGTATGTTCAGCTAACCTTGCTAACCTCCGGAGGGCAGAACGCATTAGAAGACGGAGAAAAAGGAAGGAGAAGGAAATATCAAGCTTCTTCAGGAATCCATTTCGGCATGCACGCGGGCTCCTTGAGGAGAAAACAAGTGGAACCCTGGATAAGGGTAGAAGAACTACAGGAGCACATTCGCACTCAGTACAGTGACCCAGCAAGCAACAACCCCCTAGGCTCGCCAGGGTATGTGCCTAGACCCTCAGAACCATCAGCCTTGTTTGACGTATCACCACCCAAGCTCAGCGAGGTCAGACAGGTGATCCAGCGGGCAAGATCTGCTTCAGCACCAGGCCCGAACGGAATACCGTACAAACTGTATAAGAACTGCCCAGGAGTGCTGAAGCTGCTATGGACCCTGATGAGAATCACCTGGACTAAACAGACCATACCATCCGAGTGGCAGAGGGCAGTGGTAGTCTCTATTCCCAAGCAACAGAACGCCAAGACCATCGAGCAGTTCAGGAGCATAGCTCTACTGAATGTGGAGGGGAAAATCTTCTTCTCCGTGATGGCAAGAAGACTGTCCAGCTACTTCATGGAGAACAACTACATCGATACCAGCTGCCAGAAAGCCGGGATTCCAGGTTTTCCTGGCTGTGTAGAGCATGCTTCCATGATTTGGGAAAAGATCCAGACCACTAAGAGGGAGAAGAAAGATCTGCACGTCATATGGCTAGACTTAGCCAATGCCTATGGGTCAGTGCCACACCTGCTCATAGCTTACGCCTTGGAATTCTTCTACATCCCAAATAACATCAGGACCATGATCATGAACTACTTCCAGGACATGCACATGAATGCACATAATTTCACCACTGGCTGGCAACAACTGGAAGTAGGGATCGCAATGGGATGCTCCATTTCCCCCATCCTTTTCGTGGCAGCGTTTGAGGTCATCCTGATCGGGGCAAGGCAAGTGGTGGGTGGGGTCCGGTTGCCTGCAGGCCGCAGGCTCCCGCCCCTAAGGAGCTATATGGATGACATCACCTGCCTGCTACGAACCGCCCCATGCACATCTAGGCTGCTCAAGAGGCTGGATGAGCTGATCACCTGGGCCAGGATGAAGTTCAAGCCGCAGAAGTCAAGGAGCCTCTCATTGCGAAAGGGGGAGAGAAATGACAGACTCACCTTCACCATCAGCGGGGAAGACATCCCCCGCATCGTGGATCAGCCCATCCGAAGCCTAGGAAGACTTTATACATCTGGTCTCTCAGATAAGGATATGGGGAAAATCATCCTTCTGCAGCTGTCAGAAGGCCTATCCAAGATTGACGCAAGCCAGCTACCTGGAAAGTACAAGGTTTGGTGTTATCACTTTACCCTGTACCCAAGGGTGATGTGGCCTCTGAAGCTGTGCGAAGTCACCTCATTAGCCGTAAGCCGGATGGAGGCAAAAGCCAACTCTTTCATCCGTAAATGGCTTGGCCTTCCACGGTGCTTCTCGGCTGCTGGCCTGTATGGATGGAACTCACTCCGGCTACCCTTGAAATCCATCACCCTGGGCTATAGGCAGGAGAAGGCAATGCTGGTAATGGAATTAAGGGACTCCTCCGACAGGACAGTGGCTGATGCAAATGCCAGAGTGGAGACTGGAAGGAAATGGAGGGCCAATGAGGAGGTGCAGAAGGTGATGGGAAGACTGCAACATCAACAAGTCGTGGGCATGGTCCAGACAGGGCGGGCAGGCCTGGGATGGAGCAAGCCACTCATCCCATGGTCCAAGGCAAGCAGGAAGGAGAGGAAGGACCTTGTTGTTGCAGAGGTAACGAGGATTGAGCAGGAGGAGATCAGAGTGAGGTCTGTGGTACACTGGCAGCAGGGGCGGTGGACAACGTGGGAGGGTGTCGCGAGCCGAGAAATCAGCTGGGCAGAGTTTTGGAAACTGCCACAGGCTAGGCTCAGTTTCCTCATTAGGGCAACCTACGACACCCTGCCGAGTCCTAAAAACCTCCACCAATGGCTTGGAACAGAGCAATCCTGTGACATTTGCGGTACCATCAATGCCTCACTCCAGCATATTCTGTCGGGCTGCAAAACAGCACTTGACACAGGGGCGGCTCAGATGGCGGCACGACCAAGTGCTCAGAAAACTGGCAGAGGTGCTGGAGAAAAGTCGACAGGAGGCAAACAATCATAGTCCATCAGAGAGTCGATGCAGGATCCACTTCATTAGGCAGGGGGAACACGCAATGCATACCAGCAAGAGACAACCTGCCAAGCTTTTAACACCAGGGGCGGGGTGGAAGATGGAAATAGACTTGGGAAGGCAGCTCCAGTTCCCACAGGAGATATGCAGCACCACCTTAAGACCAGACGTGGTGCTGTGGTCTGAATACCGAATACAGTTAGTAATACTGATCAAGCTGACAGTTCCATGGGAGGAGGGACTGGAACCTTAGGTGCCTATGAGAGAAAGAAGGCGAAGTATGCAAGACCTGGTTGCGGAGTGCAGGGAAAGTGGATGGAGTGGGAGTGGAGGCTGTATCCGGTGGAGGTGGGAGCCAGAGGCTTTGTGGGCAGATCAATATCACGTCTGCTCAAGGACCTGGGACTACGGGGAGCCACACTGAGCAGATCCACCAAAAAGCTCTCTGAGGAAGCGGAGAAAGCAAGCCACTGGCTCTGGCTGAAACGACGAGACAAGGCTTGGGGAGTAACATCAAATTAGGTTTTGCTGCAGGGGGTGTCAGGGAGACGTGAGACGTTCTGGATTAAGGGGCGAAACGTCAATGAGCGGTGGTCCCCAGCTGAAGACCCTGCAGCAAAATCGTGCGGTATGCGGTAGTGATGTATGTCTCGAGACCGGTCTTGGTCTCGAGACCGGTCTCGAGACCACTTTTACGTGGTCTCGGTCTTGTCACGGCCTTGACGGTCTTTGGTCTCGGTCTTGTCTTGGTCTCGGACCTCTCGGTCTTGTCTAGGTCTCGCTGTCTCAGACCGACATAGTGGTCGGGGGATTTAGCAATACAATACTGCAATATCCACAACGACACAACGTATGATAATGCAACATTAATAATTATTTCGCGCCCTTAAAATGCAACCAATCACATGCATGTATTTTTTGTTACAGAGCTGTTTTGCCTTTTTGAACAATGTATATCTTAATGGTCCAGTGGTAAAACTTTCACCAACCGTGTCAGAGGTTCTGGGTTCTAATCTCGTATAGTTTTTTTTTTTCTCGTATAGTTTTTTTCTCTCATCAAAACCGATTATGTTCATCAGTGGTTGTATATCAAGCAGGGACATGTTTGTGTGCATTATGTTTTGTGATTTCACCAGAACGAATAGAGAGTATCCGCAACGGATTGAAGCGCGCGTCGGAGTGAAGACAGTGCGGCGTGTGCGCGAGCCACACGAGAAACTACTGTATCCGCGCCACTGATCGCAGCGCAATGAGCACCTTGATCACTTGATTTAAAAACCACATATCAGTGACATGATGGGTTTTAACTTCATTCAGGAGATTTTGGGTAACTGCACAACTGACAGATGACTTTGAGCGCACCGCCTGTGTGTGTGTGTTGTTTGATTACAGTATTGTATTTAAGATGGTGTTAGACTAAATAAATGGTCTTAAATATCATCTGCATATCTCCGTTGTGTTGACTAAACATTAGGCCTAATCCAAGTTTATAATTGTGTATCTTTAATTTGATGTTACTATTTCATCTACACATTAAGTATAATTCCAATTGGTTACATATTTCTCATTCTTTAGACAGCTGTTGGAGGAGCAAGATGGTGTTAGATGTTTTGTCAGATGAACCAGTCATGTCAGTGTTTTGTCAGATGAACCAGTCATGTCAGTCCTCTACAGTACACAAAAGTTAAGGGAGTCTCAATCCTCTAATAGTGCAGTAACAGCCGTAATTGCAATTGCTACACAGTTGATCTCACCCAGTCTGCAAAAAAACATTTACAGTGAGCTCACAGTCACACACACGACATGGTCTTTCTCTGTTGTTCTGCATGTGTAGTTGAAGTAATACCGTCTAATATGTATTGAATGTAAACTGCGGCTGAACCCTAGTATGCTGCTGTTCTTGAATTCATACAAGTTATTGCTTAGCTTCAACATTAGTCAGTTTTTTTCCCCTCCGGTCTCGACTTGGTCTCGGTCTTGGTCTCGATTTGGTCTTGGTCTTGACTTGGTCTGTCTTGGTCTTGGTCTTGTCTTGGTCTCGATACCCTCTGGTCTTGGTAGTGTCTTGGTCTCGGTTTAGGTGGTCTTGACTACAAGTCTAGTATGCGGTAAGGTTTAGGCCTGCCTCAGAGAAAAGGACGTCTCTGCCATGCATAGTCCACCAAAGGCACTGTTGGAGATGCGACAGGCTTAAGGCCCAGCAGAAAGACCATCTTGCTGTAATTTTGCCATCTTGTTGATCAAACGATTTTGCCATCTTGTTGATCATCACTGAGGATGATGATGCGGAGTACAGAGAACTGACACAGAACTTCGTGGACTGGTGTCAGCGAAATCACCTTCTGATCAACGCGGGGAAGACCAGAGAGATGGTGGTTGATTTTCGCAGACGGCGGTCTGTCCCCCCCCCCCTCTGGTGAACATCCAGGGAATGGATATTGAGAGAGTGGACACTTATAAGTACCTGGGGGTTCACCTGAATAACAAGCTGGACTGGACTCATAACACTGATGCTCTGTACAAGAGGGGTCAGAGCAGGTTGTACTTCCTGAGGAGGCTGAGGTCCTTTGGAGTGTCTGGGCCCCTTCTAAAGACCTTTTATGACTCTGTGGTGGCGTCAGCCATCCTCTACGCTGTGGCTTGCTGGAGCAGTGGCATTACTGAGAGGGACATAAAAAAATTGGATAAGGTGGTCAAGAAATCCAGCTCTGTCCTGGGCTGTCCTCTAGACTCAGTGAGGGAGGTTGGAGACAGAAGGGTCCTGGCTAAATTGTCAGCTATGCTGGCCCATGAGTCACACCCACTGCACTATACTCTGTCAGCCCTGGAGAGTAGCTTCAGTGACAGGCTGCGCCATCCCCGCTGTGTGAGGGAGAGATACCGCAGATCTTTCTTACCAGCGGCCGTCAGACTGTATAATGATCACTGTTGATTCGGGGCCATATATCACATGTGCCATATAGTTTGCTATATCAGACTGATGTGCAGTGCCTTTCTACGATATTTTTTATATTATTAGTATTTATATTGTGCTGCTGGACATTGTATAAGGCATAGTCTATTTTAGTCTTATTTATTATTGTACAGTTATTCTTGTCTATGAAATACTATTTGTATCTATCTCTCTCCTTTTACTGTTGCAAACCGAAATTTCCCCATTGTGGGACTAATAAAGGTTTTTCTTACTCTTACTCTTACTCTTACTCTTACTCTTAATGAAGAGTGTTTCAACAAAATGTATTTAGAATTAACAACACATTGTAACATTGATCAAACCATATTACCAAAGATAATTTTTTGTTAATTTCAGTGTTAATTCAACAGCAGTGATGTAGATTCAACATCATTGTGTAATGTTGATTCAACAATATTACCATTGATTATTTTTGTTAATTTCAATATTGATTCAGCATCAGTGATGTAGAATCAATCAGATTCAATAGCATTACCATAGATTTTTTTGTTCAACATAGTTCCAACATTAACTGAGGGTGTAAAAGTGATGTTGATAAAATATCACTTTGTTGAATCAATACTATTACCATTGATATTTGGTTAAAATCTCAACATTGCTTCACCATTAACTGAGGGTGCAAGAGTGATACTGAAGCAACATCACTTTGTAACGTTAATTCAATGCAATAAGTGTTGATGCATCAATACTGACTCAACATTGTTTCAATGGTTACATGCTATCTGGATGAGACCTTCAGTCTGTACTGTGTGTGTGTGTGTGTGTGTGTGTGTGTGTGTGTGTGTGTGTGTGTGTGTGTGTGTGTGTGTGTGTGTGTGTGTGCTTTCTTTTTCTTGAGGTGTGCTTTGGATCACTGTCCAAGTGGCAGATCCAACCATGTCCCAATTAAGCTTCCTGGCAAAGGCAGTCATGTGTTGATTTAATATCTGTTTCTTGTATCCTAACAACTTGTCCAGGGCCTTTGGAAGAAAAACAGCCCTGTAACATCGAAGCCACACCAAACTTAACAGTGAGGATGAGGTATACTTTTCTGCTGCATGAATATATCTTCCTCTTATAGCATGTAGTATGTACTGTGTATTATGTATGCATTTATTTATTTTCATTATGAAAATCACTAGTTTGTCTTAAAGGGATACTTCACCTGGGAAAGATGAATGTGTATTTAAAATGGGTCATTAATGTAGTAGAAATGTGAATTTCTAACCACTTTATTTTTTCTTCTAGAGTGAGAAAAGCTAGAAAATTGTGGATGAAAGACAATAACTCCCAGAATGCACTTGCTTCGCTGCCCTACGAGGCCACTCCGAAGCCACGCCTACTGGTAAGAGCGCAGTTAAACAACTAGGCTAGGCTACTAGTTGACTCGAAACTTAAAAGACGCCGTTTTATCGTGAGTCTCTGTGACAAGTCTGCCGGAATCTGTCCGGAATTGGCCCAAAATGTCCGGGATTCGGCTTTTGCGTTCTACAGTCGGCATTCATTATGTTTACCGTGGCGAGCAGGACAAGGCTGAGGGCCGGGGGAGAACGAAGCAAGGCCAGTGGCGTGATTACTGATAAGCGGCACCTGTGAGACGCACTGGTCTCGTAGGCTATCTCTCAGGGAGGAGCGGAAATTTTCTTAGCAATGCTAAAACGCACATCAACCGATCACTTGTTTAGCGTTCATGTAAACACTAAATTGAGATTCACCAATCGGAATGAATTCAGTCAGATTGAAACAAAGGTGTGCATGTAAACAATGAATGGCAACTGTAGAAAGCTAAAGCCGAATCCCGGACATTTTGGACGATCTTGATGGCCGGACATGTCCGGGAAAAAGGATGTATGGTAAACCCTACTACTCCGATTTCTCCACAGAACAAGAGCCTGTTAACTTAGCTTCCAAAAAAAGATGGCTGACACTATTTGTACATTCTGTGAGTGAGATCCCACCCTCTATGGGCGGGTTGAAAACATGCGGAACTAGCTACTACTACTGGCTGTAGTCTCTAGCCTCTGGCCAAAAATCGTCCGATGACGCAAAATTAAGATTTTTGCGTCATCTGAGGATTTTTTTCCAGACAAAAAATACATAAATCTCATAAATCAAAAATGAGGGAGGTAAGCATGGTAATTTGAAAATACTACAGGTTTTCTACTGATACAAAGCTTAATGCTAAATGCTGAAGTATCCCTTTAATAGAGTTTGGTCCCATTGAAAGTGTCAGGATATACACGAGGACAACAAGGTAAGTTGGATTCAGAAAGCTTTAATAGTAGAATGGCAGGTGAGCGTCAGATAAAACGGGCAGATGCAGGATATCATTTGCAGAGGAATGATAGTGTGATGATATCTTGCAGAGATATGCTTGGATGTAGAAAGGATGTGCAAACCGGGAAACACAGAGAAGGATCACAGGAGAATCGGGGAGTATCCAGGAGGAAACGTAGGGTCTTGGGAGAGAAGCAGTAGGTAAGTCCTTGTGCTGGAATTCTGTGGAGTCACACTGGAACAGATGAGTATAAGAATCTGGGAATCACAGAGAGAATGTTAGCAGGTCGGTTCCTAGTTCGACGGAGACTGGATGAGAAGTGTGCTCTTTTGTAGTGCTCAGTGGTGCTGGATTAGACGACAGGTGCAGGTGGTTAATACTCGAGTGATTGTGATCTTTGTGCAGTGGGTGTGAATGAACCTGATTGATCCCTGACAGAAAGTTCTAGTAAAAATTTGTTAACTAAAATTGCTTAAGATTTAATGAACAGCAATTTTTTTTTTTTTTTGTGGAAACCCTTCTAAATAAGTTATTTCCCATAGTGATTCATGAATATTGCAATTTGGCTTGTTTGTCACCTTATATTTATTCCAGAAACATAAATCACGACTTGACTTTGTGATTGCTCAGGAACCTAAAAATCTACAATATAAATGTGAATGTGTCATGGTTCTGGCTCTTTCTGTTCCTCTACCTCCCCCTACTGGTCTTTTTGTTACACTCACATTAGTTCCACCGCATCAGCTGAACCACATTATCTCCTCTCATCTACCTTGATTAGGGCTCACCTGCTCTCTATATCGTTAATCATCTTTGCTACATCTAGGTCCCCTTTTCTCCCTGCTCTTCGTCAGATTCTTGATGTTTATACCCCGAGAATACACGCACCTCTCGTGTCCTTGTCCTGTCGTGTCCCGTTGTGAGTGTGTTCTACCACCTGTGATCTCATCTACGTTGATAACCTGTTACGTTTGCTCTGCACTGTGTACAGCTTCGCTTAAGAGATCGGGTTCGGCTGCATCATCTCCGCTCTGAGGCGCTGACGAGGACGGTGGGCTGTGAACGCCAATACCCACGCTCCTTACGCTAGTTTGCAAGAAGACCTGAAGAGCAGACTTTATTTCCTCAAGGACTGTTTTAGTTTTATTCTTACTGTGCCTGCCAGAGCGGCTACCTTTCTGTTTATATATTACCTGATTAAAGTGACCATTTCATTTCATCTCGCAATTGGGTCCTCATCTCCTTCTCCACTCCATCACAGAAGAATCTGACCAGAAATGGACCCAGCGGATGAACATCCTATTCGCTCTGCCGTCGAGATGCAGGGCGCTATGCTCGGGAGGCACGACACGGAGCTTGCCGCTGCCTGTCACGCGGTCGAGTCCCTGGCGGCCCAGCTCTCGGACCTTTCGACTCAGGTACATCACCTCCAGAGAGCTTCTCCAGCTACCGCCAGAGAGACGGAGCTTCCGGAACCTCGAGTCAATAATCCTCCCTGCTACGCTGGAGAACCGACTCAGTGTCGGGCGTTCCTCACACAGTGCGAGCTGGTATTTTCACTGCAACCAGTCACTTACGCCCGAGAGCGCGCTCGAGTCGCCTTCGTCATCTCGCTCCTTACTGGGCGCGCTCGTGAATGGGAACAGCCGCATGGGCGGCTGAGGCTGAGTATACTTCCCGGTTCAACTCCTTTAAAGAAGAGATGATTCGAGTGTTCGATCGTTCTGCTCACGGCGAGGAGGCTTCTCAGATTCTCTCTACTCTGCGTCAAGGAAGACGCACAGTCGCAGACTACTCGGTGGAGTTCCGCACCCTTTCAACCACATGTGGCTGGAACGAACCGGCGCTCGTTGCGCGCTTCCTGGAGGGACTGTCTGCAAACGTCAAGGACGAGGTAATCGCCCGTGAGCTGCCTACTCGTCTTGACCCTCTAATTGAGCTGGCAATCCGGATCGAGAAGAGGTTCGATCTTCGTCATCGGTCGAGGGTCGCCGATTCGTCACAGCTGTCCGCTGCACCTGCCTCTTCTCTTCCCTCTGCCGGGTACGAACCGGAGCCCATGCAGCTCGGTGGACTGCGGATCACCTCCAAGGAGAGAGAACGTCGCGTTATTAATCGCCTCTGCATGTACTGTGGCGCTGCCAACCACTTCGTGTCAGCTTGCCCAGTAAAAGCCAGCGCTCGCCAGTAGTGGAGGGATTACTGGTGAGCGCTACTTCCATCTCTCCGTCCAAGTCATGCACCTTGATCCCAGTGGTCTTAAAGTGGTCCTGCTCTTCAGTTTCGTGTAATGCCTTGATCGACTCAGGGGCTGAAGAGAACTTTATAGATGAGACGTGGGCCCGCAAGCGAGGCATCCCCTTGAGGGGTCGCAAGGAGGTCACTCCCCTTTTCGCCCTTGACGGTAGCTCCCTACCTAGGGTCCATCTCCAAACTATACCTTTATCTCTCACTGTTTCTGGCAATCACCAAGAGACTCTTTCTTTTTTGATTTTTCACTCTCCTTTTGCTCCTATAGTTTTAGGACATCCTTGGCTAGCCAAGCACAACCCCCATATTAACTGGTCTACCAATTCTATCCTCTCTTGGAACTTGTCATGTCATGTTGAGTGTTTAATGTCTGCTAATCCCCCTGTTTCTACTGTCTCTGTGTTACAGAAGAGCCGGGCGACCTAACCGGCGTGCCGGAGGAATATTGCGATCTGAGGGCGGTCTTCAGTCGTTCCCGGGCCACTTCTCTCCCGCCTCAACGTCCGTATGATTGCGCAATCGATTTGCTTCCGGGGGCCACGCCCCCTCGCGGTAGGCTTTTCGCGTTGTCCGCCCCTGAGCGCGAGGCGTTAGAGAAGTATCTGTCAGAGTCTCTTAGAGCGGGTACTATTGTACCCTCCTCCTCTCCAGCGGGTGCAGGTTTTTTTTTTGTAAAGAAGAAAGACGGATCTTTGCGACCCTGTATCGATTATCGTGGGCTCAATGACATAACTGTTAAGAATCGGTATCCATTGCCACTTATGTCATCGGCCTTTGACTTGCTGCAGGGAGCAAAGTTCTTTACTAAATTGGATCTGCGAAACGCGTATCATCTTGTCCGTATCAGGGACGGAGATGAATGGAAGACTGCCTTTAACACGCCCCTAGGGCACTTTGAATATCGGGTTCTTCCTTTCGGCCTCGTCAACGCCCCGGCAGTCTTCCAGGCTCTAATTAATGACGTTTTAAGAGACATGCTCAATATTTTTGTCTTCGTATATCTGGATGACATTTTGATTTTTTCTCCGTCTCTCCAGGTCCACGTACAACAGGTGCGCCGGGTTTTGCAACGCCTCCTCGAGAACCGCCTATTTGTTAAAGCAGAGAAGTGCACTTTCCATGCATCCTCCGTCTCCTTCCTCGGATCGGTTATCTCATCCGAGGGAGTGAGTATGGACATTTCAAAGGTACAGGCTGTGACAGACTGGCCCGTTCCTGACTCTCGCGTCGCGCTTCAGCGTTTTCTGGGCTTTGCAAATTTCTATCGCCGCTTTATACGCAACTTCAGTCAGGTGGCAGCTCCTCTTACTGCACTAACCTCGATCAAGTCAAGTTTTAGGTGGTCAGAATCTGCACAAGGAGCTTTTGACCATCTAAAGTCTCTCTTTACCTCAGCGCCTATTCTCGTGACTCCGGATAGTACTAGGCAGTTCATCGTTGAGGTCGACGCATCAGAGGTGGGCGTTGGGGCTGTTCTCTCCCAGCGCTCATCCTCTGACAATAAGGTGCATCCGTGCGCTTTTTTTTCTCACCGGCTTTCACCTGCAGAACGCAACTATGATGTTGGTAATCGCGAGCTGTTGGCCATTCGTTTAGCTCTGGAAGAATGGCGCCAGTGGTTAGAGGGCTCTACCGTGCCATTCGTGGTTTGGACAGATCATCGTAACCTTGAATACATCCGTTCCGCAAAGAGGCTTAATGCTCGGCAGGCACGTTGGGCGTTATTCTTTACGCGTTTTGACTTCGCCATTTCGTTTCGTCCAGGCTCTAAGAATGTGAAACCCGATGCGCTTTCCCGTCTCTTTGATTCTCCAGACACTTCCTCCGCCTCGAAGGAGATCATCTCTCCTTCCCGGGTCGTCGGTTCGGTTGTCTGGGGAATAGAGAGAGTGGTCAAGCGCGCCTTGTCTCACTCCGTCGCACCGCGAAATGTTCCTAGGAACCTACTTTTTGTCCCGACAGTCGCCCGTTTAGCCGTACTCCAGTGGGCTCACACTTCTAAATTGACTGCTCATCCCGGCGTTAGGGGCACGCTGTCCACTATACGTCAGCGTTTCTGGTGGCCAACTCTCGACCGTGACGCGCGACGCTTCATTGCCTCTTGCGCAGTTTGCGCACAAACCAAGTCCAGTAGCGCGCCGCCAGCAGGTTACTTAGACCGTTACCCACTCCGTCCCGTCCTTGGTCTCACATTGGCCTTGACTTTATTACTGGTTTACCTCCATCAGCCGGTAATACAGTCATTCTCACGGTCGTAGACCGGTTTTCGAAGGCCGCGCATTTTATTCCTCTCGCTAAGCTACCCTCGGCCAAAGAGATGGCGCAGGTTCTTGTCACGCATGTATTTAAGATACACGGTCTTCCCACTGACGTCGTCTCGGATAGGGGTCCTCAATTCGCGTCCCAGTTTTGGAAGGAGTTCTGCCGTCTGGTTGGTGCGTCCGTCAGTCTGTCCTCTGGTTTTCATCCCCAGACTAACGGCCAGGCCGAACGCGCCAATCAGATCGTGGGTCGCCTTCTGCGCAGTTTAGCGTTTCGAAATCCTTCCACTTGGGCAGAACAGCTTCCCTGGGCCGAGTATGCCCATAATTCATTACCTACTTCTGCCACCAGTCTGTCTCCGTTTTTCTGTTGCCTGGGTTACCAGCCTCCTCTGTTCGCTTCTCAGGAGGTCGAGTCCAACGTCCCGTCTGTTAATGCATTCATTCGCCGTTGTAAGCGTACCTGGAGGAACGTGAGATCCGCGCTGTGCCGTACTAAGACCCGAGCCCGAAAGGTTGCCAATAGGCGTCGTAGAAAGAGCCCAAGATACCTTTGTGATCAGAGAGTGTGGCTTTCCACCCGAGATTTACCGCTCCCGTCTACTTCACGCAAACTGGCTCCCCGTTTCATCGGGCCGTTTCAGATTTCTAAGATCATTAATCCTGTCGCAGTTAGGCTTAAGCTTCCTCCCGGTCTCCGCCGCATTCACCCGTTTTTCATGTCTCGTGCATTAAGCCGGTAATTCGTGCGCCCTCTCGCGCGCCTCAGTCTCCTCCGTTACGCGTTGAGGGCGCGTCTACCTACACCGTGCGTAAACTTCTTGATATGCGTCGCCGAGGTCGGGGTCACCAGTTTCTTGTTGACTGGGAGGGTTTTGGTCCCGAGGAGAGAAGTTGGGTACCTTCACGGGACATTCTGGACCGCTCTCTCATTGATGATTTCCTCCGCACTCACCGGGGTTCCCTCTTGGAAGCGCCAAGCGGCGATCCTTGAGGAAGGGGCACTGTCATGGTTCTGGCTCTTTCTGTTCCTCTACCTCCCCCTACTGGTCTTTTTGTTACACTCACATTAGTTCCACCGCATCAGCTGAACCACATTATCTCCTCTCATCTACCTTGATTAGGGCTCACCTGCTCTCTATATCGTTAATCATCTTTGCTACATCTAGGTCCCCTTTTCTCCCTGCTCTTCGTCAGATTCTTGATGTTTATACCCCGAGAATACACGCACCTCTCGTGTCCTTGTCCTGTCGTGTCCCGTTGTGAGTGTGTTCTACCACCTGTGATCTCATCTACGTTGATAACCTGTTATGTTTGCTCTGCACTGTGTACAGCTTCGCTTAAGAGATCGGGTTCGGCTGCATCATCTCCGCTCTGAGGCGCTGACGAGGACGGTGGGCTGTGAACGCCAATACCCATGCTCCTTATGCTAGTTTGCAAGAAGACCTGAAGAGCAGACTTTATTTCCTCAAGGACTGTTTTAGTTTTATTCTTACTGTGCCTGCCAGAGCGGCTACCTTTCTGTTTATATATTACCTGATTAAAGTGACCATTTCATTTCATCTCGCAATTGGGTCCTCATCTCCTTCTCCACTCCATCACAGAATGTACTTCTGTTAGATGTTTATGCATTTCAACAGGTGCAATTTTGGCACACATGTTTTGGATAATTATTTTAGTTCGATATTTGAGAATACTTTAAATGCAAGACTTAATAGATAAATGGCCTTTTTTGTTTGTTTTATTTTTTGCTTATATTCACCAAGTGTGCCAATACTAGTGGAGGGCACTGTACTCCTGCTTATGGTATACAGTTGTAATCGAATTTATTCAACCCCCATTGCAAATCTGGTTTATTGACACATTTACAGACTTTCAGCTGTTTGCAATGAACAAATCAAACAAAAGTAATTGAAATAGCTCAACACAACAAATGTTCAAGTGGTTTCCCCAAATTCATTTAGTCTGGAACATTTAGTAATTTAGTAAATTTTAGTACATTTAGTACATTCATGATGGTTCTGTTTTGTTTAGCCTAAGGGGAGTTCTTGCCCAGAACAGAACCATACCACGAATCAGAAAGTTATATTCCGGATTGGTCTTAGATAATAAAGAACTACTGTTATATAAATACTCATAAATGACCAAATCTGCAGTTTAAAAGCATTGTTAGGGGCACTAGCATCTTGCAACAATGCATTTGTAATCTTCAAAACTCCAGCAGTACCAACAATGTCCACTAGATGACCATATAATAACTCTAAAAATGTCTGGGTAAATTTAGGACTGAACCCAGGACACCAGACTCCACTTTTGGCTGCTCATCATATGCCCTTTATACAGTTTGTTCTTCCTTTTTTAATATTTTGTTTTGTTATTTTATTGTGTATTATCTCTATGGCCTGAATCCACACCCACAACAAAGTTAAACAGGACAAGAAAGAGGCCTCACTAGAAAAGGAACCTTACAAATTATCAAAACTGCAACTTGACAGGCTCCAGAACAGTGTTATTTAAAATTGTGCATGTGCCATTAAAGTAGGCTTATAGAGTGCTGCAGCGATAGCGTATTTTTGTATGCAAATCTGAAAGTTAGCATCATTCTGGTTTCCTCATCAAAAACCCAATGGATGACTTCTACATCACCACCATTAAGCTTCCGACAACCCGTTTTAGTCTTTATTTAAAAACTATTTCCCTCATAGTTTGAGTTAGAATAGTTTGGAAGAGCACGGTTATCACAACAGGCTGTAAAAGTGGACTAGTGAATGGATGAGTTTATCTGTTCGCCTGATGGCGTTTAATGTCCCAGACAACCTCTTTTCAAGCCTTTTTCAAGACGAGTAAAAGCTTTTAAACAATCGCAAGTGGTGATTACGGATGCATTTTATGTCATAGAATAAAATGTGAAAATATCTTGTGTTAACCACAGACCTTATTTCAGACATTTAACCAAAAACCCATTCAAACAAATCTACTGACTTCAGGGTGATGGAACCAGATATGCTAAAGTGTGAACTTGTTTCTGGCTTTTGGCCTACAAAAATAAGTCATCCCTGCAGCACTCTAATAAATAAAGTGGTTATAATATGAAAAGGGGGTTTGCTTATTTCCATGGCTATTACTAGGATATTGGCTGTTTATTGGTACTTATAAAGTAAATATTAAAGCTTTATTCTGCATGGCATATTCTACATCTGCCCAAAATCTAAATGTAACAACTACCTTATTAACTATTAATAAGCAGTAATAAGGAGTTTATTGAGGCAAAAGTCACAGTTAAAAATTAGTCAATTGAATTGGACCCTAATCTAAAGACCATAATTTTATTTCAGCTTCATTTAGTTTCAGTTTTAGTTAAGGATAACAGCGCAGCTCCAGAAAGCTCTGATTGTGGTTCCTTCATCTGTAAGATTTCAATATGAAAATGTAATTTACATAATCTATTAAAATAACACATATTTCTGATAGATATGTTGAACCAACAACAATAACTCATACTCTCCTTTCTCACAGTAATATTGTAATTTGGGAATCAAACAAAAAGGGTGTGTGTGTGTGTGTGTGTGTGTGTGTGCGCGCGCGCGCGTGTGTGTGTGTGCGCACGTGCGTGTGTGTGTGTGTGCGCGTGCATGTGTGTGTGTGCGTGTGTGTGTGACACATCGACCAACCCCCCAAATCACTCCTCCTCTGCTTCCGTGGTGTTCAGTTAGTATCAGGGAGGGTCACCCCACATTCTGCTGCCAGATGGCCAAGCCATAGTAGAGTCCTCTCGCTGTAATACTGAGTCGGGAGGAGAGGCCTTTCCCAGACCTAGTCATTATAGCACATCACAAGCGAACGACTGCGTATGTATGTGCTGACATGCGTCAGAAGTGATTAGGGTTATGCACACACAGAAGCACAAGCACAAAAATACAGAGAATTGCATAATCACTCTTAAAAATAATGGTTATTGGTATCGATGGTTCCATAAAAACCTTTAACATCCATAGACCCTTTTCATTCTAAAAAAGCTTCTTTAGAGTGGAAAAAGATTTTAAATGTTTTATTTCATTGCAAAAACACCCTTTGGAACCGTTACTTTCGGGAATCATTTCTGCTCCATACTAATCTAGTCTTTTTAATCATCCATCCATTAGTCTAGAAAAAGGATTACTGTAGCTACAGTGAGGAGGCTGAGGAGCCAGAGGGCAAGAGAGATTCAAGCAAGCGGGTGAAGGAGAGAAGAGACAGGAGGGGGTGGAGAGCAATAGCGTATGCGGGGTGGAGGAAGGGGTCGGCTTTAGTTTGATGTGAATGGGTATTAAAGGCAGCATGCTAGAGAGGGGCAGAAAAAGACGGAGAGCAATCCAACCTACCCCTGTAAGAACAGCACGATGGGGGCATAGGGAGCTTCTCAGGGCAAGCTGTCAAGGGTGGATTTTGCATTTCTGCATTGATATATTTGGGTGAAGGAAAAACAGCCTTCACTGGGGGAGAGAGATCACAAAAATGCTAGCATGAATTGAAGTGTTTACGTGGAACTGAAATGAAAACTGGGAGGTAAGAACCGTTTTTTTTTGTCTGTACATTTAAAACCGCTCATCTTGCTATACACCCTTAAAAATAAATGTTCCAAATGGGGTTTTCACAGCGATGCCACAGAAGAACCGTTTTGGCACTTTCAGTGAACAGTTCCCAAAAATATCATTTGAATTATCTAAAGAACCTTTTCCCACTATAAAGAAATGTCTGTGTAACTGAAAGTTCCATGAATGTAAAGGTTCTTTATGGAAGCACAGATTTCCAGAAGAGAACCTTTATTTTAAGCTTGACCATCCCGGTCTGCGTTTGCATGTGTGGTTTTTGTGACAGAACAAAAAGTAACAGAGAGACAGAGAAGAGGATGTGTCAACACAGTAAAGGGAAACACATTGTGAGGCAGAGGAAGTGATGTCTGAGGTTGAAACTGTGCTCTGCTAGCTTCACACACGTCTACACGTCATTGCTGGCTTGCATTCGCATACATGCACACTCACACACATGCGCGCAGACCGCTGTTCCGACAGACACCGAGCCACTGCAGATCTTTGCTGAGGATGTGCACTAGATGATTGACAGAGATTATGGAGACAAAGAATATGAATATGAGAGAATGAGAAAAATAGATTAAAAAAGGTAAGGATTTTTTCCCATATTTTGTTTTTGATTCATAAAAATGGGATGTTTGATTTGCACTGAAGTTATTTCCGCAAGCGCTGCTGCTGATGGTGTTCAAGGTGGTATGGAAAATGCAAGATGCAGCTGTAGCGTCTCTATCAATCTCGTTCTCATTTGTTTGGTAGGATGGGGGAAGGGTTGATCTCTGGGCTCTAGGGATACGTTGATAATAGATGAGAATGGTGGGAGTGGAATACAGAGCGATAAAAGAAAAGGAAGAACAGAAATCTTAAGCATGCACAACAAAGGGTACGGCTGCATGGCTTTTCATGGCAGCACTTGACCCTGTGGATAACTGCACAATGGCATCTTTCACTTTGTCACATTTATTAGGCAGCAATGTGGTGATGCACTGAGTCCTTTTCCTTCTTCTGTCTCTCAGGTGATACTATAACACAAGTGCTTGTTGGGTTCATTTGATTGTTTTTGCCCAGGGGTCAATCATTACTTAGAAATAATCTACAGAATGTCAAGTTGAACCTATTTCCAATGCATCAGAGTAGATAAGGACCCTACCCTTGTAAAAAAGAAGTAAAAAAAAAAAAAAAACGATAAGATATTATTGTTTAAAATTATATTAAATGCAATTAGTTGAACTTAAAGGGGTGGGAATCTTTAAAATAAGTCTCTGTTGTCCCCAGAGTGTGTATGTGAAGTTTTAGCTCAAAATACCCCACAGATATTTTTTTTACAGCATGTTAAAATTGTCCCTTTTTGAGGGTGAGGAAAAATGCGGTTTCGTGTATGCCCCTTTAAATTCTTCAAAGCTTCCTATTTCTCTCTGTGTGTGTGTGTGTGTGTGTGTGTGTGTGTGTGTGTGTGTGTGTGTGTGTGTGTGTGTGTGTGTGTGTGTGTGTGTGTGTGTGTGTGTGTGCGCGCGCAGCTCTGATTACCTTGCAGACACGCACTAAAATGTCAGAAACTGTTCTGCCTTTTATGTTTAAACTGGAGTTGGACAATAATGGAGAGACTCAAGAAGAAGTGACAATGTAGAATGCAACAGGAAGTTTCTGAATGGTTAGTTGATGAATATATGTTGCTGATCTTCATTTAGCATGTTCTGTCATAATAATCCATAAAATCGTTTGTTAAGTCAAGTCATCTTCATTTATATAGTGCTTTTAACAATGTAGATTGTTTCAAAGCGGCTTTACAGTGATAAACGGATAATTTAAGGTAACAGAGATTGTTTTGGCTTTATAGCGGTTCTTGAATAAAGATATTTTCCAGCTACTGTAAAGTTAGTTTTGATTGATTCACTTCCGTCGCAACGATCATTAGTTATTAAGTTAGGGGCCGCTAAGATGACATCGTTCTCTCTACATAGACTTTAAACGCGAACCTGTAAGAAACGCTGATGGCGCTCACGTGCGCATCAATAATTAATTCTATAGTTATGTGCGTTTGAATATATGTGCGCAGGTTTGTAATTCCCTACAAACCAAGCCTTAACAAACTACTTGTCTGGCCTTAAAAAATTTTAGACAGAATTGTATCACTTCGGGGTAGATACGCGAAACCGAAATTATCGGTTAGAGTGGTAAAGGGATCCTCCATAGGCAGAGACTAGTTGGCGCTTCAGCACAAGTGGCACAAGGTTTTATCCTTTACCTGGGCTGCAGAATAAATGTCAGAATGTATCACTATAATTGAAACTGTTGGCTTAATTTTCTTATAATATTGCTCTACTGCCATTTTCACTTTCAGTGCTTACAGTTGCACTAGGGGAGCTGGTCATGTATTATGGCTTTTCAGCTGTGATGTTGAGATACAACAGTTTAGTTTAGGAATGTTGAAGTGTACAACATACAGATGTGTATCCATTTTCAGACTGGTCTCATTGATTATAAGTAGGTATTCCTACGTAACGTATAATACTTATTTAATATACTTTTTTGTACATTTGGGTAGATGCTGAAACAAGGAATATGGCTGTACTGACAGCATCTAGAATAAACAGTATTACTGATATAGAAAAGTCAAATATTTATGAATCATTTATATCATAAATATTTATATAGTACATTTTTTGCCGTTTTTAATACATTTTAGATCCCTTAACCTTATCACCAAACCTAAACAAAACCACTACAGTGAGTTTTTTATTTGTTGTTGTTGTTTCAATACACCATTATGTTGTTGTATTTATCTCTAAACCTAACCAATGTCCTAAACAATATAGGATAAAGATAAATGTAACAGACGGACAAGTTTAAATCACAATAATTTATGGAATTATCCAAAAATGGCAAAAACGTTGTACCAAGGCAGCCTATACATGATTAGCATTAAAAAAAAATATATATATATACATAATGTTTAAACAATTACAGAAATTGTGTTCATTTCAAGATTTGATAGTGTTGTTTTGTTTAAAATCTAGCATGATCTAGCACCAGAAGTCACACAGAACAGAATGAAATGTTATAATTACAAAATAAAGTCAACTGTGATAAATAAATGTGATTGAAAACATTGATCATAAATGCAGTATAATCAACTGATTAATTCCATGAATTAAATATTCTTAGATTAAACAAACGTTTAGATGTTGTCAATGTCAATATTTTACATTTTCGTGTCTATGCAAACATACATAAATGTATGTGCGGTAAAATATATACAAATATACCATGAGATCATGTTGCCATTGTACTTATCACAGACTAATCTAAGGTCTCCATGTATATTTAAAAACATGAGACATACACTATCATGTCTGATGAAATATTTCTCAGGCAAATAATAATGAAAGAAAATCAAAAAATCATTCAACATTAGTATGTGTATGTCTTAGCATTTCCTTGGTGGAAAGAGCAGAAAATCAATAAAAGTGCTGTGGGAAACTCAGAGCTTAATGCCACGCACACCAACTGCTGTGTGAAATAACACCATCAAAGAAGAGCAAAGAAATGCAAGAAAATGTTGAAATTCTGACGATCGATTTTTGGCAAAGACAAACAAACTTTATTTGTTCAGACATATGAAAGTGTGAGGTAATGAGAATGACTCCTTAAAGATTACTCACAACTAGACCAAAAAAGCCCAAAAAGTGGATAAATACATTCTGTCATTGTTATTTCATTCCATTACACTTCCGCTGCCCTGCTCTAACTTGCAAGTGAA
>JARPMJ010006433.1:0-22500 GCA_033366665.1 Phoxinus dragarum
TGGCGACAAAGAGGAAAAACTACAGACTGCAGCTTTAATGTTTATAATAACATATTTGTGCTTTGTTGGTTTAGACGTATGGATACGAGCACATTCTGACCCTCAAGAACATGGAAAAGGTTGGGGTTACTCAAACCTCAAAGCACCATGAGAAACAACTACCCCACAATCAGGAAAACACTCAAACTGTGGATGGAGGACGCCAATGAACAGGTTTGTCCTGCTACTCATTTTCAGTATGGTTCAGTGTTTTTATATACCGGTAACTGAAAATAGGCCTGAAATAGGCCAGACCCAAAATGAGTACTGAACCTATTTTCAGGCGCAAACAAACAGATGTAATTTAAACACAATAACTTAGTGGCTCTAAAAAGCATTTGGAAACCATACTTACCCCCGGTTTCACAGACAAGGCTTAAAGCTACAATATGTAAGATTTTTGTAATAAAATATCCAAAAATCACTTGCATATGTGATATATTTCCTGCAGTTGAGTACTTACAATATCCCAAAATTTCCCAAAGAACTTTCCTAGTTGACTGTTCCAAGGCCGTCTGTGTTGCTCATGCTTTTGGTGTGTTTAATGGTGTGTGTTGCTCATGTTTAATGTGAGTTGACTGTCCCTCAGAACCCGAACGACATCTCGTACGTGTACAGCGGCTACGCCCCGCTCAGTGTGCGCCTGACTCAGGTTCTGGCCCGGCCCGGCTGGAGGAGCATCGAGGAGGTGCTGAAGATCCTGCCCGGACCACACTTTGAGGAACGACAGCAGGTTCCCACGGGCCTTCACAAGAAGCGTAAGTGATGAGTGTCACATTATTAAAGGTGCAGTCTGTAAGAATGACTAGTGGTCAAAATAGGTACTGCGGTCCAATTCAAATTACCAGAGATCGTGGTTTCTCCCGCTCCTCCTCCTCAAACCCGATGCTCGCACGGGTTGCCAGTTTCAAGCTACAATGTGTAAAAAAAATAGGCGCTAGTGATCGCTAACCTCTTACAATAGGTTCTATGCACGATCGCTTCCGCGTTTTGTCTCAGCCCGCACAGTTACATGCGGTCCTGGGTCGGAAGATGTTTTTGCATTAGGTGGAGATAATGGAAAATTACACTTGCTGTGAACTTCCAGCGGTTAATGTGAATGATGTTAACAATATTGTGAGGCAGTTAGCTGTCATATAAAGATGCATATATAAGTATGTCTAATTTTATCCATGTACATAGAGTACACTCATATAAAGCAATATATACTTATATAATTGCAAAATGTAATTACCACCCAGCTAAAATCTGCTAAATGCGATTAAAAGCAGAAAGATATTATAAATAGTGCGGGGCAGCGATTAATCGCATTCAAAATAAAAGTTTGTGTTTACATAATAAATGTGTGTACTGTGTATAATGATTTTGTATATATACAGGTGAAAAGTTCATTTATTTCAGTAATTCAACTTAAAAGGTGAAACTAATATATTATATAGACTCATTACATGCAAAGTGAGATATTTCAAGCCTTTATTTGTTATAATTTTGATGATTATGGCTTACAGCTTATGAAAACCTTTTCACAATATATCAAAATTATAACAAATAAAGGCTTGAAATCTCTCACTTTGCATGTAATGAGTCTATATAATATATTAGTTTCACCTTTTAAGTTGAATTACTGAAATAAATGAACTTTTGCACCATATTCTAATTTTTCGAGTTTCACCTGTATACTAAATACACACATTCATATATTTAAGAAATATTTGCATGTATATACTGTGTGTATATAATGTTTATACATAATTTATATTATATATAAATATTTTATATATAAATAACACATTTTTCTTAAATATATAAATGCATGTGTTTGTATTTATACAGCACACACACATATATTATGTAAACACAAACTTTTATTTTGGATGCGATTAATCGTTATACTAATCTATATACATTAACATTTCTCTGTAAAGCCACTTTAATAATAATAATAATAATACATTTTATTTTATGGCGCCTTTCTAGACACTCAAGGTCACCTCACAAAACATACTAGTACAATACATTTATAAATCCCAGAAATTGTAATAATTAAAATAATTACAGAACATAAAATCAGGGTACATAACTAAAAACAAAGTTAAGAACGGATTGATCATGTGTGATACGCCATCTTAAAGAGATGAGTTTTCAGGCAGGATTTAAAAATAGAGAGTGAATCAATATTACGGATATCTGGTGGAAGAGAGTTCCAGAGACGAGGGGCTGAGCGACTGAAGGCTCTAAACCCCATGGTGGTCAAACGGGCAGAAGGTACAGTAAGATATATAGAAGAAGAGGACCTAAGAGTCCGGGTCGGACATGTAGAGCTGGGTGTCATCCGCATAGCAATGAAAACTAATGTTATATTTGCGAAAGATATGACCAAGTGGCAGCAAATAGATGATAAACAGAATGGGGCCCCAGGACAGAGCCCTGGGGAACACCAGAGGTGACAGGAGATAATTCGGAATTGAAATGTTTAAGCTGGATAAACTGAGTGCGGCCAGAAAGATATGATTTAAACCACTCCAAGGGTGTATCAGTGAAACCAATAGAGACTAATCTGTCAATGAGGATGTTATGAGAAATGGTGTCAAAAGCTGCACTTAGATCAAGGAGAATAAGTATAGTGAATAGTCCAGAATCAGCTGCCAGTAATAGATTATTGGTGATTTTCAACAGAGCTGTTTCTGTACTATGACAGGAACGAAAACCAGATTGAAATTGTTCATAAAGTTTATTGTCAGACATGTGTGCATTAACCTGATGTGTGATTGTTTTTTCTAAAATTTTGGAAAGGAAGGGTAAATTAGAAATTGGACGAAAGTTATTGAAATTGTTGGGGTCTGCACCAGGTTTCTTGAGACAATGTGGACACTTTGAAACAATGTGTATTGTGAAAGCGCTATATGTAAATACATTTGGGGAAATAAACACGTCAAGTCTCTATGCATATGGTTGTAATATTTCTGTAGGTTATTGTTGATCGTCTTCTTTCATTTGTAGGTCAGCCAGGAGAGAACAGAACCACGCTGGTCTTCTTCCTCGGCGGCGTGACTTACGCTGAGATCGCCGCTCTGCGCTTCTTGTCCAACATGGAAGATAGTGGGACTGAGTACATCATTGCAACCACCAAACTGATCAACGGAACCAGCTGGATAAAGTCTCTCATGGACCATCCTGAGGAAAACTCACCGTGAAGAAGCCGAACGTCCCCTCGTCTCTCACACACGAGCCCAAACGCTAATGTTTATGTAGTGCGAGTTATGTAAAACTGTTTTCCGGATCATTTTTAATGATTACGAGGATGGTTTTAAACGCCTGTTGCCCATTACGATACTAATATATGTACTTTTTTGAACATAGCCAACTGCATTTGATCCAAGAAGCGAGATTTGTGTCAACAGATAAAGTGTGTATAAACATACTAATGTGGTTTATAACCTCATTTGTCAGACAGCATGTTTTCCCAGAATCCACCTTACATTTTTTTGCATCTATTTGCAACTTCTTTTTTGAAATGCATTCAAAGTCATTCAGTAACTATATATATATATATATATATATATATATATATATATATATATATATATAAACGATTGGCTTTAGCACTTGTTTATTGAAATGACTAAATTAAATGAAGTAAACTAACCTGCTTATAATCATCTCTCAATCAAACAATCGTGCACGCCACCTTATAAATTAAGGAGTCACCGATACATTTTGGCCGATAAATCTTTATATTTGAAAGCCGAAAACCACTATATTGGACAAAAAAATCAACAATTTTATATAATTTGACATATATGATATAATATATATCATTTGAGAGCCTGGTTACAAAAACAAAAGTCTCAGCTGTAAAAACCATGACTCAAGCACACAATTAAAATTATGTTCTCATTATATTTTTATGTCACCTATACGACAGATTTGAACTTTCCTTGAACTGTATTTTCCTTTTTTTAAGTGATTTCAATCATATTTCAAGTAATTTATTATAATATATCGGCCAAATTTTCTCATCGGGCCGATAACGATAAGGTGGCCAATATATTGTGCATCCCTATTATAGTATTCATAGAAACCTGATATTTAATATCATATAGATCCTCTTTTGTTCTCATTACCTCAGCATGACAGGGCAGAAGAAGTTTTTAATGATGTGTAAATGTATGAAGTCGTTTTAAAATAAATGTAACAGTTTTATAAATACAGCATGTGAGTTTTCTGAATGAAGAAGGGCAGATGGAAATCATTTCAACCAGATAATTTAATCTTAAATCCAGGATCGTTCAGTTATCGGTGCATCTGAAATCTTTACACCTGAGCAATGATTTAAACGAAGAGTGATCACAGGTACAGTTTGATGAGCTCGTCGCTGACAGCCGAGGGCGTCAGCACCCCGAGGTCCGTGAAGAGTAGCGTGATGAGGGATGGGGGGGTGTAGTCGATCAGCGGGTGCTCCTGGCTGAGATCCACTGTTTTCAGGATATCTGCTTTATACTGAAAGACACAGAAAGAGATATTGTGTACCTATTTATGTATAATAAGCTGAACTCTGTGTTTAAACTAAACTGAAAATTAGCCCATGATTTACTCACCCTCAGGCCATCCTATCCTAGGTGTATATGACTTTCTTTTTTCAGACGAATACAATCGGAGTTATATTAAAAAAATGTCCTGGCTCTTCCTAGTTTTATAATGGCAGTGGATTGCAACCAACAGATTGAAGCTCAAAAACGTGCATCTAACTGTCATAAACAAACTCCACAGGCTTCGGGGGTTAATAAAGGCCTTCGGAAGAAAAGCCATGCGTTTGTGTAAGAAAAATATTCATATTTAAAACTTTAAGTAAAATAACTAGCTTCCGGCCAAACAAACATTAGGATTCGACTCTAAAGCGCAACTTATGTGAGTAATGCGACGAACTACTGATAATTGACCGTTCGCAAAGACCCGTCCCCCTTAGTTACTATCGCTATGCCCAACAAGCTACGCCGCTCTCACACACACACACCATGTTCTCACGCAGTGAAAAATACATTGCGGAGCAGAGAGGAGACTGACAACACACTGACAGACAGGACACACCAGGTTACTTTTTGGTTACTTTTGATATTAAACATATTCAACAAAGTCTCACTTCTCAAATTTGGTCAAATTTAAACAATAAATACCGTTTTGTGGCTCTGTAAGTTAATATGTCTGACAGATCGCTGTAGAGCCTCAATTAAAGCTGCTCGCCTCTTCCTTCTAGTTTAGTTTATTAGTTTATAATGACGTGGACAATCCCTTTTGAGAAAAAGAGCAGCTTTAGCCTCTACGGCTAATTTCCAGCTGTATAGTTCATTTATAGCATCAAATAAACATGAATGAACATCAGAAGGAATGTTGTTTTAACCGCGGAAAGGCGTCAGTACACTCCGCTTCTCAAGTTCAAATCCTCCCATGTTAATCTACTAACTCTCCTGACTGCTTTGTCGGAAAAAATGGCGGATGGCGAAGTATGATTGGTCAGATCACCTGTCAATCAAGCTCCCTGCGAAGGGTCAATTACGCTACGCCATGACGCACTACGCTACTTCTGACGTCATAAGTTTCACTTTATGTGCAAGTAGACTCGCGTTTGGCCATTTTGCCGGAAGCAAGAATATTACTTTGTAACGTGTTAAATATTCATATTTTTCTTACACAAACGCATGGCTTCACTTCAGAAGGCCTTTATTAACTCCCCGGAGCCTGTGGAGTTCGTTTATGACGGATAGATGTTCCTCAACCAGTTTTTTTCCAGTCTTACAGCTTCAATCTGTTGGTTGCGATCCACTGCTATTATAAAACTTGGAAGAGCCAGGATGTTTTTATATATGTGACCCTGGATCACAAACCCAGTCTGGAGTCGCACGGGTATATCTGTGGCGATAGCCAACTATACATTGTATGGGTCAAAATTATCCATTTTTCTTTTATGCCAAAAATCATCAGGATATTAAGTAAAGATCATGTTCCATGAAGATATTTAGTAAATGTCCTACTGTAAATATATAAAACATGTATTTTTGTGAGTGAATGCAGCACAATAGTGAACATAAATGCACAACTTTAAAGGAGATTTTCTCAATGTTTCGATTTTTTTGCTCCTCAGATTCCAGATTTTCAATAGTTGCATCTCGGCCAAATATTCTCCTATCAATGGAAAGTTTATTTATTCAGCTTTCATATGATGTATAAATCTCAATTGAAAAAAATTGACCCATGTGACTGGTTTTGTGGTCCAGGGTCACATATAACTCAGATTGTGTTCGTCTGAAAGAAGAAAGTCATATACAGCTAGGATGGCTTGAGGATGAGTAAATCATGGGCTAATTTTCATTTGAAAGTGAACTACTCTTTTAAGGCGTGTCGTAATTACGAGATTCCAACTTGTAAAAAGCATAGATTTAAATTACAGCTTGTGAACTGGGAATTTTCTGAGAGCTTATACTTGTACCATGTGACCACTGCAGATTAATTTTAAACATTGATAAAGAAAGGAATAATTCTCAGTCCAAGGGCGTGAACAGCTTCAATGTCACATATCGTCATCTGGTAAATCAGCATTACCTTGAATCTATCGGGTACGTCTTGCTGGTTAAGAGGGTAGAGTCGCACAAACTTGAAACTTTCTGCCACCACATAAAATGGTTTGTTGTGCGCCTTCGAACACACAGCCATCTGATAGGTGCCAATCTAGGACATGAAGGAAGGAATGATTTGATCAATCTGAGGAATGAATGGTAAGAAATAAATGCATTTTGTTTTAAGGCAAGACACTGTAGGCAAAACCGTTGTTTATCAGGCACTGGCCAATTTTGACAATTCAGACTAGTGGAAAGAAAACACCAATGACACACATTTAATAGACTATCGATTTGCATCTGTAGATTACCTTTAAAGTAAGACTAATCTCTCAAAATTATAATTTTTTAGGTCAGAAATCTCCACTTTAGCAGTTCTTAAAAACAATAAACATTACAGCTTTATTCCTGTCTATATTCTGAAGGTTTTTACAGAGCGGTATTGACAGTTTATGATGTTATTGCTAAAAACATGATTTGTTATTGTATGTTGACAGTATTTTCTGATTTATGGAGTTTGGGATACATGTCAACAAAATCAAGCGAGTAGAATTGTGAACTTGTTTTTATCCAATGTTCTGGAAGTGTATGCAAATGAGTGCATATTTAATTAGATATTGGCTCATTTGCATATTTACACAACATTTCAGAAAACTTGTTATACAAAAATAAGTGATTAACAAAAAATTAAAGATTTGGTGGATTTACAGACTAATTCCATATAGGGCAAAGCGTAATGATTTACCTCAAAATGTACAAAAGTTATTTACTCGGAGAGAAGTAGGGTGTTGAGAGGAAAACTAAATTTCATATTACCAATGGTACACAGTAGGAAGAAAAGTTTTTGCGTTTCCATACAACGGGTGAAACTGTGGAACAACTTAAATGAGAAGCTTAAGGAATGTCCAAATATAAAACAATTCAGGAAAAGATTTAAAGACATGATTTTTGAACGTTATAAAAATGAAGGAAAATTAGTTGGTTAAGCTGGAAATTTTGTTGCTAACATATTGTATAAATGTATGAAGATATATGTGCTTGTTTCGTAAAAAAGTGGATAATACCAAAGGAAGTAAATCAATGTATTAAGATTTTGAAAGCGGGGGTGGGAATTAATAAGTGTTAAACTTCATCCCACTCCTTTTCAAGCAGCGGTGAAATTGTATTTGTTTGATCACCAGTGTTTTTTCGATTATTGTCCTATGTTGTACATACTGTACACTTTTTCATTGTATGTTTGAGAAAAAAAAATATCTCTTAGGGTACATTTACACGATAATTATGTAGTAAAAACGCAAAATTGAATGTGTCGAGGGTTCTGGTCTCATCCTCTTCCAGTTATTTTTATCTGAGCAAACCGTAATACATCAAACTGGTGTTTCTTACCGTGATATTTGAATGTATTGTCGTAATTATAAACACATTTTTCTCCATATAATGGACTTCAATGGCAACCGTCTATCCCAATGTTCAAAAGAAGGTTCAAATGTCCGTCTCAGTGCAGCTTCAAAGTCTCGACACGATCCCAGTCCCAGAAATAAGAGTCTTATCCAGCGAAACGATTGGTCATTTTATAAAATAAAATAAAAATGGATATAATTTTTAACCACAATTGTTCGTATTATTCGCCACGGGTTGCGTAATCACGTTGGAAAGGTCACGGGTCACGTCATCTAAGTATTTATTATATTATTTGTCTGTGTACTCCGGTTCAAAAAAGTAGGGAAGGCCAAAAAACTCCATCTCATTTTCTCCTCCAACTTCACAATCGTCCGACATCTTTGTTTTAATTTATTTTTCGTGACCTTTCCAACGTGATGACGTGATGTGTGGCGCGTCGCAGACCAGCACAAGACGAACGATTGTGGTTAAAAAGTATATACATTTTTATTTTATTTTATAAAATGACAGATGGTTTCGCTAGATAAGACTCTTATTTCTGGGACTGGGATCGTGTCGAGACTTTGAAGCTGCACTGAGACGGACATTTGAACCTTCTTTTGAACATTGGGATAGACGGTTGCCATTGAAGTCCATTATATGAAGAGAAATCCTGGAATGTTTTCCTCAAAACCTTCATTTATTTTCCACTGAAGAAAGAAAGACATGGACATCTTGGATGACATCGGGGGGAGTAAACTAACTAATCCTTGAAGTCAGGGTTTCTCAAACTCGGTCCTGGAGGGCCACTGTCCTGCACAGTTTAGCTCCAACCCTGATCAAACACACCTAGCTGTGAGTTTCTAGTGATCCTGAAGACATTGATTAACTTGTTCAGGTGTGTTTGATCAGTTTTGGAGCTAAACTGTGCAGGACAGTGGCCCTCCACGACCGAGTTTGAGAAACCCTGCTTTAAGGCGAGACACTACAGGTGAATAGGGTACAATTTTAAAATAATAGATATCACCATGAAACGTCCTCAGTTGATTACTTACACAAGTTCATAAAAAAAATGTATTACAAGTTTTTGAAATTTGTATGTTTAATTATGCAAATTAGCAGTGTTGGGGAAGCTACTCTGAAACTGTAGTTTGACAAGCTACAAGCTACTCGTAAGTTAAAGTAGTTAAACTACAGTCAAGCTACCCTTTTGGAAAAGTAGTTAGCTACACTACAAGTTACTATCAAAAAGTAGCTAGCTACATTGAAACTACTTTTGATTTTTTTGAACAACGTATATTATAAATAACTGAATAAGTGTCTGAGGAATGTTTTAAGTAAAATATTTAGTGTTTAAAACAATGCAATACATTATGATTTCAAAGAGTATTGTTTTATTACACACTACACTCAAATATATCAGACTGTTTGTCAAAAGTGCAAAATTGCAACAAATATGAACTTGGACAAATAAGGTCATGGGTAATTAACATTAGTTGTTTCTCAACTAATGAGATTTGTAGTCAATTAATTAAAACTCAGATATCACACACCAATATCTGAGTTTGAATTATTCTGAAATATTGATTATTACCTCATTTGTCATGTGTGGCCATAGGGTCGCACAACATCGCTCTGCTTAGACAGTGACATCACTATTTTGGATTTACCAAAGTGTGTGTATGTGTAAAGCTTATGTTAATGTTATTCATACCTACTCACAAATAACCATCAAAAACAAAGCCGGCTGCAATGAATGTCTGTGCAAAACAGCTTTTACTACAAACACTTCCACACAAGAACATTGTTATCACACAAGAACATTTTGATAGAAAACAAAAAATATTTAAAGTTTTAAATATAGGCCTACTGTAGATAAAATTTGAATAAATAAAATGGAACACAACTATCATCACACAACACCCCTGCGCTGGGTGCGCCCCTCCCCCTATAACTGTTCTGTCTCGCGGAGGAGCTGATTTGTGTGCATCTGTGTGAAACACGCATAGGAAAAAAAGAACGACAGAACGGCTCCCCTCCAGCCGCGACTCGGCTCCCATCGTTCATGTTTATGAGCTGTTCAAAAGAATCGGTTCGTTCGCGAACGTCACAACTCTAAAAGAAGAAGAATATCCTGGCATCGCGCTGATTCGCGCAGGCTCGACAAAACGCAATGTAGCTTTTGCTCGCGCTACACCGCTACTTGCTGCAAAAAGTAGTTAGCTACTGGAAAAGCTACACTGTTTAAAAAGCAACTGAGCTACTGCCAAGCTACTGAAAAATGTAGTTAAGTTAGTAGCGTCGCTACTTGTAGTTAACTACTCCCCAACACTGCAAATTAGTCATCATCTCATTAAATATGCGCAATTTTGCATATAGTTTTGGTAGATAGATCTGAACATATGATAAAGCCAGGTGCAAAATTCTTTTTCCATTTTGATTACACACAAGATGAAAAAAGATGTTCAGAGGGATTTCAGGATATATGCTTTCATTACCTAGGAAATCAAAATGTACTGTCCATAGCCTTAAAACATTTTTTTTATATAAATGTCACATAAATCAGGCCAGGAATGATTTATTAACAAATCCCTCTGAACATATCTTCAAAATACTGCTAAGTGTGTAACTGGAAAGTTTGGTGTACATCGGCTGAGATGTGTCACTGGAGAATGACAAAAAACTCATTTTGAGAAAAAGGCATTTAAAGATTTGTAATGTAAAAAGTAGAAACAACTATTTACTGACACAATATCTTATCAAATCATTAGCAACAACAATACAAACCACCTAAATCACATCAAAACTTATAAACACAGCATTTATGGCCTTTAACTGAGCAGAAAAACAGTCAAAAACACAGATCTGAATGTCAGAGCGCGTCACGTGATGGATCTGAACCAATCAGGTTGTGAGAAATTGACATTAGCAAATGAGATTTCGCTTTTAGAGTTAAATGCCCATTTTACTTTCACGATTGGTTGCTGATTAAAAGGAAATGACCATATTTGGATGCGACAGCATTGTAAAGAAGAGAGAGAGCTTTCCAACGATGTGTGAGATTAAAGGAAGCAGACAGAGATCGCGGAGCAGCGCGCTGATTAAGAACGCCAACTTTTGTTGAATTTCGGAGAAATCTACAGACGCAAATAGACAAAGTGTAGTGTAATAAAGACCTAAATGTGTATTTTGGACTTTTTTTCACCACAAGTCTGAAAGAAGACATGTTATTGAAGACAAATAGCCCAAAATCTCAAAATTGACCAGTGAAAAAAAAAACGATGTTTTTGCCTGCCGTGTCTCGCCTTAAGAAGAACACCAAACATCAAGACTACAAGTGTGTGTATATTTCTGACCTTGTTAATAACACCGCCACTCTCCACAACGCCCTCAGCGCCCACGATCACCAGGTCTACCTTCTCCATGATGTACCTACACTCACACAAAAACAAGTAGCACATGTTCATATAGATAGAGCAAAAACTTCAAACATGATAATCTTATGTCCCAAATACCACATCCAAAGTTTTGTGCCGGAGCTGACCTCAACAAGCGTTTATATTGTTGACATTTCTGTACGTGTATATTGTTGACATTTCTGTATTTCTGTACGTGTATATTGTTGACATTTCTGTATTTCTGTACGTGTATATTGTTGACAACTACTGGAATAACACATTTTTCACTGATTTGAGTTGTACGAGAAGTAAATCAGTTAAGAGGATCTGACAGTTTTGATGTAAGAGCTAAACGAGGACACTTACCCGACTGCAGCATCAAGCACGATTGTGACGGGTATATTCAGTTTGCGTAGTTTTTGAGCCATAAGTTTACTAGGAGACGATAAGAAAAAACATTCATAAAAGATTGCATCATAAAACACTTTGATATCACTTTACTTGAAGGGGTGTGCATAAGACTGACATGACACCTTCATAATCACGACATGACACATGAATATGAAGGAGGTTTTATGCATGTTTATGACAACTGTCATTAAGTGTCATTCACTCATTTATGACATTTTTAATGCAAATATGACATTGTTAGAGATGTCTTTGTTATGACAACTTGACATAAACCAAGACATCATAACCTGTCAGTGTCTTTGTTATGAATATTTGTCATAAATATGTCATAAACATGACATAGTAGATTAATTATCAAACTTAAAGGGATAGTTCACTTTGAAATAAAATGTTGGTATGTTTAAGCTTACCTGAAGTGCATCCAAGATGTAGGTGTCTTTGTCTCCGCAGTAGTTTCAGTTTTGCTATTTTTAGGTCAAACCGTTCTTGTCTGTCAGTCATATAATGCAGGTCTATAGGCACTGTCTCTAATAGCATGCAGAGAAAAGTCCAAATAAAAAAATTCCCCATGGTAAGTGCACATTGATGGCCTAAGACACGAAACAAGCGGTTTGTGTGATAAAACGAACAGTATTTATATAGTTTTTATCTCTTTTACACAACCACGTCCATCTGATCTGTTAACTTAGTCTGCGCAAGCGCCGTAGAGCGCCGGAAGTGGTCTCCCGGATGAGTTCGCGCGGGCTTACGTAAATGTACCGGTATTTTTTTACATCGGTTTTAACATCCCGGATAAGCGCAAACTAGTACCATTTCTATTAGCCGTCCTACCTACAATCCCTGTTCAGTGCATAGGCTCTGGTGTAAACAATGAGTGACGTAAACAATGAGTGACGTACACGCGCGAGAGATCACTTCCGGAGCCTTCCGGCGCTCTACGGCGCTTGCGCAGACTAAGTAAACAGATCAGATGGACGTGGTTGTGTAAAAGAGATAAAAACGATATAAATACTGTTCGTTTTATCACACAAACCGCTTGTTTCGTGTCTTAGGCCATCAATGTGCACTTACCATGGGGAATTTTTTAATTTGGACTTTTCTCTGCATGCTATTAGAGACAGTGCCTATAGACCTGCATTATATGACTGACAGACAAAACGGTTTGACCTAAAAATATAAAAACTGAAACTACTGCGGAGACAAAGACACCTACATCTTGGATGCACTTCAGGTAAGCTAAAACATACCAACATTAAATTTCAAAGTGAACTATCCCTTTAAGAAACCACTTAGCTTTATGGGTTAACATTACATTAAACTGTCATGTGATTGGTTTTGACATTGGCTGTCATGTGGCTATTATAACTGTGTCAGGAATCTTTTTCTTGACCTCAACTACAGTGGTACAAACTGAATTTGTCAGTAAAATGTTATAATGGCCTCATGACAGACAATGTAAAAACCAACCACCTGACAGTTTAATGTAATGTAATGACTCAAAATTATACAGCAACTGCTGGAAAGGGTTCAAATATGTAATTTATGTGGTAATTTTCTGGATTTTTCTGAGGACATTGGGCAGTTTATATTTAGGGACTCATGAACAACCATCACAAAAACATGGATCCTCATGGATCATCCAGGTAACGACACACAGTATTACAGCACTACAATTTGATTAACTTCAGTTTCTGGGAGTGTAGAGTGAAAAAAATTGACATTGATCAAAATGCAATCAAACTATTGAAGCCGTTTCTGTTAATTCCAGCGTTTCTGCATGTTGTCTGACAGTAAAAGCCAGAGATGAAGACTCACCCTGCAGAATCCGGCTGTGATTCAGTGACGTATACTGTGAAGCGTTTGTTATCAGCTGCCGCGTTTTCCAGAACCTTTAACACCACTCGGGAGGACGAGTGTGTGAGGATTTTCTGCAAATGGAGGGCAGATATGAGAGTGTGTCCAAAGTAATGATGTGTTTTTAGGAACGACTGCACTTACGGCTCCATCTTTGATGAAGGTGTGGCACAGTTTACCCACTTTGCCTCTGGAGAGGGATATTTTCTTCAAGAAGAGTTCACCTCTCTCGATCATCACATTCTTACACTGCGAGAGATCCTGTGAGAGAGGGAACATCACACGGTCAATCACACTGTGACTCAGCAAATAACAACAGCGTTTTAAGAGCATTTATAAAACAACTTTTACATTTCATAAGCGAGTAGAATTTTTTTGACAAGCATATAAAAGCAGCATATACAGGACACACTCAAAAAATGTGCAAAAGTTCATGTATTTCAGTAATTCAACTTAAAAGGTGAAACTAATATATTATATAGACTCATTACATGCAAAGTGAGATATTTCAAGCCTTTATTTGTTTATAATTTTGATGATTATGGCTTACAGCTTATGAAAACCTTTTCACAATATTCATAATTTGGGGTTTTCATAATCTGTAAACCATAATCATCAAAATTAACAACAAATAAAGGCTTGAAATATCTCATTTTGCATGTAATGAGTCTATTGGCAACTGGGTCTTCAGCTCGTGCTTCACGTGTTTTTAAAGTGAAATCTGATTATTATAAAGTAAACATAAGAATAAGTTTGATATTGTTAGTAATATTTCAACTGGACTGAAGCAGCTTAGGTTTACTTGATTATCCAGACATCTTTTTTTTTTTTTTTTTTTTTTTTTTTTTACATGTTCAAATGTGAGTCTCAGATACGATCATCAGACTTTTGAGGAAGTTTATTTGTTAATCTCTCAATCATCGTAGTATTACATTGCATTTTATTATGTTTTAAAAATACAGAGTTCTAATCATAAAGCTCAGCATTTAAATATCATCTTACTAAGTCATATTATTGGCAGATATAGAGTGACGACTGATTTATATGCATTTTATATCTGCTACAGTGTTATAAATATTTCACTGATTTACATTACAAGCATCTCAGAATTTCATCTTACTTTTTGGCCATAGAAATATCGGCAGCTGAAGGAAATTGTATATTTTTGCTCAGTTTGTGCCTCTGAATAAAATTTAGGTGTTTTGTCCTCAAGTTTGAGCTTCAAATCCTCAGTTTATCAAAGCCATAAAAGCCTGATGTTTCAAAGCATAAAACACACATGCAAACTTTTCCGTTTAAAGGTTCAATAAACGGTTTTATTTCATTAAAAAATTTTTTTTTTCTTATTATTATTTCTAGTGCTGTCAAATGAATTAATCGTGATTAATAGCATCTAATATAAAAGTTTGTGTATATATATATATATATACACATATGTATGTGTGTGTATATATATGTGTGTGTGTGTGTGTGTGTGCGTGTGTATATACATATGTGTGTATATATGTGTATATATATATGTATACATGTATGTGTGTGTATGTATGTACTGTATATATGTGTGTATGGACGTATGTGTGTGTATATATATATATGTGTGTGTGTGTGTGTGTATATATATATATATATGTGTGTGTGTATATATATACACATATATGTATGTGTGTGTGTGTATATATATATATATATGTGTGTATATACATATATGTGTGTGTGTGTGTGTGTGTGTGTGTATATACGTATGTGTGTATGTGTGTGTGTGTATATATATGTAAACATGTATGTGTGTGTATGTATGTACTGTATATATATGTGTGTATGGACGTATGTGTGTGTGTGTGTATATATATGTGTGTGTATATATATATATATATATATATATATATATATATATATATGTGTGTGTGTATGTATGTATGTATTTATGTATGTGTGTGTGTGTGTGTGTGTATATATACATATATGTGTGTGTGTGTGTGTGTGTGTGTACTGTATATATACACATACACACACATATATATTATACATTTACAAACTTTTATGTTAGGTGGGATTAACCGATTTGACAGCACTAATTATTTTCTATGTCAGGCTTTACAGGGTTAATTCTCCAAACATCTGCACTATTGATCAGATCAGCTCCAGTATATCGTCTCTGCTGAACTGACCGGATGCTCCAGTGAGGTCAGACTGATGAAGCGCAGGAACAGCTCTCCTCCCGACGACACGGCCACCGACGAGTCCGTCTCCTGGAGCCGGTGGATGGCCTGCGTCATGTTCTCTCTCAGGCCCAGGATAGTCTCGCCTGCAGGAGGAGGACAAGCATCGGCTCACGTCCACAACTCTCTCACACACACACACACACACACACACACACACACACACACACACACACACACACACACACACACACACACACACACACACACACAGCAAACTCACTCTGATCTCTCTTCAGGAACTCCAGAAGGGATCGTATCGCAGCCACCGCTGAAGCCACGTCCGGGTCCTCTCGGATCTGCGCTCGGAAATACTCCACCAGTTCTGCGAGGAAACACGTTTGTTGATTCATTTTAGTTTTGGGTTTGCAAGTAAGATTCTGGTTTTTTTTCCATCAAATTTGTACACTTTACAGTAAGGTTTTAACTTTTTTAACAGTATGAACAAACAAAGAACAATTGTATTTTTGTTAATTAACATTAATAAAAAATTATATTGCTAATTTTTACTTCATTTTGGATAATGCACAAGACCTTATTGTAAAGCGTTACACATTTTTCAAATGGATTTAATGTTATTTATATTCAGAATCTAGAGCCAAATTAATTATTTAAACTATTAAAGCTATTACAATTGTCAATATGTATTAACCTATTAAACACAACTACAGTCATGTATTAAAGGTGAGTGAATAAAACAAAGGAATATCCTAACATAAAGGACTTAATTTAGGTTTTATGACACACAATCGTGGTATCAGTCCAATCATCATCATCAATACATTTGTGATACTTGTCCTGTAATAAATAAATACAATAATAATATCCGGTTGAACGAAGAGGAAATCTTCTTACTCTTCTCTTCAGAGGTTCCCATGAACGTTTTCATTATAGTTATTGGCTTTCTCTATATGTTTTCATTATAGTTATTGCAAAACAGGAGTAAAATCTGTCTAAAGCCTTTTACAACATCACAGAATGAAGAACATAACATACACCTCATAAATAGACCTAACAAAATTGCATGTAGCAACATTGCATTGGTTTTAATAACTACTACGTTCTCTTAACTCACCTCTTTCTTCCATATTAAATAAAAGTGTTCAAAAATGTGTTTCGGAAGCGATGTGTTTGAATTCTCGTTCTTACGACGCTTCGCTGATGCAATGTTCCCTCATGACACTCTGACCCGATTGAATATTTTAACCCAGTCAACAGAATAATGTTTATTTTACTTTTTTTTTTTTAGATTAGCGACTTTGCCAACCGATTAATGTTTATTTAAATATTTACTGTATTTCCATCAAATTAGCAACGTTACAGTGTGAACAAGACTGTTGCACTTTCTTCTTCTTCTTTTCCCTTATTTTATTACGACTGGACGACCTTTGATGTGCATCGCCACCTACAGGACCGGAGCAAAACAGCATGCATTTATTTATACTCTATTAATGTGATGTAAAACTGAATGGATGAATGGAAGAATTAATACATAAATGAAAAATAATAAAAAATAAATTAACAAATAAATTATAAAAAGCATGGAACATTTTCCGCCCCAGCACAGGAGGTGGCGCTGTGCGCCTGCTAATTTAGTTCGCATCCTAACAGTGAATACACAGAAGAAGACGTCCGAACGGCACAAATGTTAACATATCCGATCAAAATATCAATGAAATAACGTTTATAGGGATGTAGTGATATAGGAATCGCAGCAATGGCATCAGGTTTGTAAATATATATATAAAAAAACATGTTTTTGAAATGTTAACAAGAAAACAACTTTTCATAAAAATAGGTGAAAGAATCTTAATTTTTGAAAACGCATAATCTGTGATGCTCTTAATAGACATGTTAATTAAACATGATGACTCGAGTGATATATGAAAATGATAACGATCACTAATGTTTGCAGAAGACGAGATTAATATCCTGGTTCTGGTGCTGGATGTCAACCCAGTTTGGTGGGGTCAGCAAGCTCAACGAGAACCGAAGGTAATAATAATGTGTTGTTTTACTTCATAGAATGTGTCATAACGATTCATAACGTTTTCAAGATGATCCTTATTGGCCATGAAAAATGAACTGTTTCCTCTTTTCTTTCAGTTCACTCTTTCGACATGTTTGGACGCTTTAATGGTCCTGGCAAATGCCCATTTAGTAATGTCAAGAACCAACAAACTAGCCATCATTGCAAACCTGTATCATGAAAGGTAGACCATTAACTGATCATTTAGTATAGTTAACCTGCTTATCTCAACTATATGCTTTATGAACACACACACACACACACACACACACACTAAAATGTCTTAAAATATGTCAGTGGCATTGTTTTGTCTCAAGATTCACATCAGTAATGTTTATTTTTCTATAAACGCTACTTAAATGCTCTAACTAAACTAAGTTGTAATCCTGGCTTAATCTAAGCCCCGTCTGTGAAACCAGGCCATAGTTTACAAACATACACTAAAACTAAACTCTTGTTTTTGTCATCAAGCCACTTCCTATATCCCAGTAAGCAGTGGAAATCAGGGGATGAGATATCTGGAAGTACTGATGGCAAATATGAACTTCTGTCCGCCACCAATGATCTCTTTGCAGAAGAGATTAAGAAACTCATGGACAGAAGTAAGCTATTTAAATATTTTATTGTTATTATACAGATTAACGGAACTAAATGACTTGGTTTGATAAATGTTTTTCTTGTGCTGATTGGTTTGATGCATTTAGCCGGGTATCTAATGCCATGTTTGATTTGCAGTGTATTCTGGGTAATATTACAAGAGTATAATTGTGTTTATTTTCCTGATTAACAGCAGAAATCAGTGGGAATCAGACAGACTCGCTGTTGGCCGTCTCTCTCTCCAGAGCTCTGTGCTGTATCCTTTTCTGCCGGTCACTGGATTATGATTATGACAAAAAAATCATAATTGTCGATTATTCCCTTGAAATTGTATTTGCGATTATTAATTGCGATTATCACAATTTGCATTGAATGATGTTTTGAAAACACTGCTTCTCTCTAGCATTAAGCCTCAAATGTCAAATATAAATCAAATGTGTTTAAAGTAACCAAACCAAAGTAAAAATATGCATGGTATTGTAATGTTATTCTTAAATTAAAACAATAGGGATTTTTTTTTTTAAATAAGCTGTAGAGAAAAAACACACATCTTAAGCACACAGAATAATGTAAGTGCACTGTTTTTTGTTTTCTAATTTCGCCTTTGAACGATTACATAATTGTGGATTTATTCGTTTTATTGTGCAGCCCTAGTTTAGACCTGAAGAGAGTTTTGTGAATAAGATATGATATGAATAAGAAACTCCAGTTTTCATACATTTTTGACTCAGACATTCATCGGGTCTCGAAGGAAGTGCAAGGTAAACGGTGTTATCATCTCTTCCACAGGGCAATGAAAACCAAACGCTTATGATTCATATATTAGAGCGATAGTTCTATAAAGCAATGGATTTTTGATCATATGTTAATTTTAAAAATCTTGTATAATATGACTTGCTGTTTGGTTTTTATTGTATTTATATGACATTTTTGTAATTTAATTTTTGCCATGAAAATAGCTTTGAATGCTGACATGGCACTAAATAAATCTGAATCTATAAAGCAATGTGATTTCCTAATGCTTTATTAATTAAATAGATCTCATTATTTTTATTTAGTGCAATTAATATTTGGACTGAATTCTCGTGCGTTTTACTTCCAGCTGGACAGGACATGAAATCGAGGATTTTGGTGAGCTCTTCTTTAGCTTTAACAGACAAACTATATAACTAACTGTATAACTGCATAACATGCTTTGATTGTGATCTCAGGTTATAAAAGCTTCTGAGGATTCTACACTACAGTACATGAACTTCATGAATATGATCTTTGCAGCACAGAAGAAGGTAACAACTGAACTAGCATCTTTTAAGTTTAATTAATTATGTATTCTTCTGATATTGATATGCATATGCTTCCATTATTCCCTGTTCATAAAGAATATCCTGATTGATGCCTGTGTGTTGGACACCGACTCGGGTCTATTGCAACAGGTATTGTTTGATCACAGAGTTAAAGGCTTCTTGCTTGCTTTTATTGATGTCATTTTTAAATTACACAGTAAATATCATATCTTTTATTAAGATTGCAGATACAGATGACACTCGAAAAATTTGAAAATCTTGAAAAAGTTCTCTACAAATTCTAATATTGTGCAAAAATTCATTTATTTCAGTAATTCAACTTAAAAGGTGAAACTAATATATTATATAGACTCATTACATGCAAAGTGAGATATTTCAAGCCTTTATTTGTTATAATTGTGATGATTATGGCTTACAGCTTATGCAAACCCCAAATTCAAAATTAGAATATTGTGAAAAGGTTTTCATAAGCTGTAAGCCATAATCATCAAAATTATAACACATAATGTTATATTATTTGTTATATTATCCCTCATGCCATCCCCGATGTACAAACACAAAGGAAGATTATGAAAACGAGTGAGTCTGTGAGTCCATATAATATCACTGGATATTAGTTTGACGATTGGAGAAACTACACACAGAAATCAAAATACATTTTTTAACTATATATCATTATGGTGTATCATAGTAGTTAAAAATACACAACTACCTACAAATCTGTGTGTTTATCTGAAGAAATATGTCATGCGGGCGAGTAAACAAAGAGATAATTTTTAATTTTTGGGTGAAATATCCCTTTAATGGTCCAATATTTCTTCAAGTAATAAGCACTGACTATTTCAAGGACATGAAGCCATTTTGTTATCGCTGGTTATTATATTGGTAGTTGTTTGAACTAAATTCATGAGTCTTGCACAGATTTGATGGCATTTTTGCATTAATTATTGTGTTTCCTGATGAGAAGCATGCATTGCACACGCTGAAGTCAGACTGATGTTTCTTAACGTTTTCAACAGTTCTTGAATCATTTGATTTGATTGTTTTTCAACAGGCTTGTGACATTACTGGAGGCTTGTACCTCCGGATTCCTCAAAAGATTGCTCTGGCACAGTATTTGTTGGTGAGATATTTGCACGTTCATCATATCCTAGCAGATTATTTAGTGTTCGTGTTGTGGACGTTCTCATGCTTGTGTTGTGTGTCAGTGGGTGTTTTTACCAGGCGTAAAATATATGTGAATATATTGTGAAATGTCATTTATTCCTGTGATCAAAGCTGAATTTTCAGCATCATTACTCCAGTCTTCAGTGTCACATGATCCTTCAGAAATCACTCTAATATTAATGATTATTATCAATGTTTTGCTTTCATAGAAACGTGCACTGAAATGTAAATGTTTAATTGAGGGAGATCACATTAACACTCACAGCTCGTGTTTAGTCCTGAATACTGTAATCTGGTGTCTGATATTAAGACGTGTCACTTTATGCTGCGGACACAAGAAATAGACCTTTGGAAACTGTTTTTATTAACTTGAACTTTTTTTCTTTGCCTTTTTAGTGACTTATAGGGTTAGTTCACCTATAAATGTAAACTCTGTCAGTAATTACTCTCCCTCATGTTGTTCAACCCCGTAAGACTTTCCTTCATCTTCGGGACACAAATGAAAAGAGCTGTCTCACTCCTCCATAGGCTTCTGTTGTAATTTAAACTTGCCGGCCCAAAAAGTTAGTAAAGACAAATGTTTAAAGGGGTGGTTGATTATGATTTCACTTTTCTAACTTTAGTTAGTGTGTAATGTTGCCGTTTGAACATAAACAACATCTGAAAGTTACAACGCTCAAAGTTCAAAGCAAAGGAAGATATTTGCTTTTAAAGAAAAGGACTACAACAAACGGCTGGTAGGAACTACACGACATTCCTCCAGGGGGTTAGTGACATCACCAACCCTAAAATTTACATAAACCCCCGCCCCCGGAACACGATTTATAGATTAGCATGACAGAATATGCTAATCAATGACTAGACGATAACTACACATAAACTTCATAAATTCATCAACTAACCATTCAGAAATGTCCTGTTGCTTCTACATGTTGTCGCTTCTTCTTGAGTCTCTCCATCTTTCTGACTCTGGTTTGAACATAAAAGGCTAAAAAAAAATTAAATGTTCAGTGCATGTGTGTGTGTGTGTGTGTGTGAGGTAAAAGGACACAAGCTGTTGTAGCTCCGCCCCCTGTGCCGGGAGCAGCAGCTCATTTGCATTTAAAGGGACAGACACAAAACTGTGTTTTTGCTCACCCTTAAAAAGTGACACTTTAACATGCTATATAAAAATATCTGTGGAGTATTTTGAGCTAAAACTTCACACACACACTCTGGGGACATCAGAGACTTATTTTACATCTTGTGAAAAGGGCATTATACCACCCCTTTAAAATAGTCCAAGTGACTACAGCGGCTCAACCATAAGTTTATCAAGCGATGAGAATACTTTTTGTGTGCAAAAAAACCCCAAATAATGACTTTATTCAACTCTTGATGTTCTTCTGTGTGTGTCTCTGAGTGAGTTCATGAGTGTAACAGCGCAGCGCTTCTGGGTTGTACGTCAGAACGTAGGCTCACTATTGGCCAGCATCACACACATGACCAGCG
>JARPMJ010006433.1:25000-52744 GCA_033366665.1 Phoxinus dragarum
CTCTCACACACAACAGACACACTCTCTCACACACACACTCTCTCTCACACACACTCTCTCTCTCTGACACACACACTCACTCTCTCACACACACACTCTCTCACACACACACTCTCTCTCACACAACAGACACACACTCTCACACACTCACTCTCTCTCTGACACACACACACATCAGAAATGAAGTGAAATCCACTTGATTCAAACATTTATGCATGTAGGTTTACTGAAATAAGTTAAGAATTAAAAACAACAAACAATATTACAAGAAATATCCCACTTATATCAGTCTTAATGGTTATAGGTTATAAAACAACATGTATATGTCACAGTACAGTTGCAGAACATCTTGATGTATTACTTCAGTGACTAACAGATTAGCTTCCAGCTAACGTAAGCCATCATTGGTCATGGTGTTATCAACTTAATCTTTGTAAACATTGAGAAAACCACATTAGAGACGAAGATGTTCTGCAGCCAGGAACGTTCAGTCCTGGGATTTGATCCTCAGTTGGACGTTTTCTGTCCTGAAGAGAAATGGTCCGTACGAAACAACCCTCGGGCTTCGGTCCCACGACGCCGTTTATAAATCACTGAAAAAATGTCTAATCTAGATCAGGAGAAAATAAACACTCAATACGCTGCTTCTGTGATGCGTGTCATAATGAAGCTTGTTTCCGCCACGGAAGAAACTAATTAAAATGGTAATTGTGTCTTTTTACCTCTCAACTCTTTTTTTGTCACCATCATGGAATAAAAAAGGGAATCATGCATGACTTTAGATACAGACTTTTTTCCTCACAATTGCAAGTTTACATCTCACAATTCATTGTTTTTTCCTCTTTTTTTTTGTGAGAAAAATGTTCACAATTGCCTTTTTGTATTTAGTCTGTGGCAGAAACAACTTTCCATAATGTCAACATATACAGATATCTAAAGAATAAAAAATAAAAATAAATAATAATTTTATATATACTGTATATACACATACATACAGACAGGTGAAACTCGAAAAAATTTGAATATCGTGCAAAAGTTAATTTATTTATGTGATGTTCATATATTATATAGACTCATTACGTGCAAAGTGAGATATTTCAAGCCTTTATTTGTTATAATTTTGCATAATACAGATTATGAAAACCCCAAATTCAAAATTAGAATATTGTGATCAGGTTTTCATAAGCTGTAAGCCATAATCATCAAAATTATAACAAATAAAGGCTTGAAATATCTCACTTTGCATGTAATGAGTCTATATAATATATTAGTTTCACCTTTTAAGTTGAATTACTGAAATAAATGAACTTTTGCACCATATTCTATTTTTTTGAGTGTCACCTGTTTATAAATAAATTAAAACACATTTATATTTATTCAATAAGCAGACATTTTTATTCAAAGCAACTTAAAAATGAGGAATACAAACAAGCATTTATGTAATGCACAAAAAAAGCTAATAATGCTAAAAGTGTGTGTTTCTGCTGAGGAAGGCATACCTTTGTTAAGAGACTGTCCTGCACTTCCGGGTCCTTCTCAAACTCCACTCCCGCATCTACAACCAACACCGGCACCTTCTCCAGGTGCTCGAAGTGAACCCTGTGTGAAGAGAGAAGAGCACTAATACAATACTGTCGTCTTGTAGAGCTGATTTACAGCAGAATTAAACTCAAGTCAAGTCACCTTTATTCAGGGCTCGACATTAAAAGGTAGGTCAGAATTGTCTAAAAAAAACTTTTATTCAAATTTGTTTAAACTGTCTTTATAAACCAATACATAATTAAAATGCAAGTACTCTGAAATAGAGAGTATAAAAACTGAGTGACTCTAGTGTATTTAATCTTCAATAAACACAGCTCATTAATTCCATTCACTCCCACCTAAAAACGGGTGCGCGACTGCGCAAGCCAATCACTTGTTTCGTCCCGGTAGGAATTAATGAGCTGTGTTTTTTGAAGATTAAATACACTACAGTCACTCAATTTTTATACTCTCTTTTTCAAAGTACTTACATTTTAATTATGTATTGGTATATAAAGACAGTTTAAACAAATTTGAAAAAAAGTTCTTTAGACAATTCTTAGCTACACAACCTTTAAGGCTTGTCTGGGACAAGTGGATTTTTTTGTAGGACAAGTGGAAGTGAAAATTAGTTGTCCCACTGGACAAGTTAAATTTCAAACAAAATAATATAGCTGCAAGCAGCGATTACGGGCCCAAGCCGGTGGCACCGCCACCCTGGTGCCTTTAGTTACACTAAAGGCACCGGGCTGGCGCTGCCACCGGCTTGGGCCCTCCATCGCTGCTTGCAGCTATATTTATTTATATATATATATATATATATATATATATATATATAAAAAGCCGCCACCCCGTTGCCTTTCGGGTTCCTGTGCACGACGGGCAATAACGTAACCCCGCTTTGACTGTCGAGAAGAAGTCTGCTTTAGAGCTTGCATCAGTGTGAGTCTTTCTGCTCCCCTCCAAACACACACAGAAAAGGGGGGGGGGGGGCTGTCTGTGTGTGTGCCCTCCCTCCCTCCCCCCCCCACACACACACACACACACACACACAGAGAATGGCAGGGGGAACTCTGTCAGAGAGAGACAAAACCACATTCAAACCAAAATATCTGACTTCCTGTTGGTCGGAGCTAATGACTGTAAATGAGAAAGTTGTCCGGATCGATAAGCACAATTTACATACCGAGTTTTGTGACTGTAGGTAAAAATAACCCACCCACTTTAGTCAAAAGTATCTTGAAAGTAACACACTTCCTGCTGCCAGTTGGTGGCGCTATAACTTTGACTCACAATAGTCACATCCATGTGATTGCCCTCTTACAACAAACACACTGCTGAAGTTTCATCAAGATCAATAAATGTATGAAGACGTTATAACACATTGTGTTTTTCTTTTCTCGCCATAACTTCGTTTCCTCGCCACGGCCAAACCGTTCGAGATATCAAAAATCCGTCCGCAATTTACCGTCCTCAATGTCTTGACTTCATGCTGACCGAGTTTGGTGGCGATAGGATAATTTTTCTTGGACGAGTATATCAAATTCCAGGGGCATGCATTTTCATACAGCCCATAATAGCCGACTTCCTGTTGGACTGGTGTAAAACTTAGAGCACGAAAGTTGTTCGGCCCGATTAAATCTATATGTGTACCGAGTTTCATATTATTACATGCAAACGTGTTTGATATATGGACCAAGTTTTTCGGACCACGTTCAAGGGGGCGCTGTTGAGCTCCCCTGCCACGCCCGGGTACCAGCTTCAGCCCAGCCCTGATGGCCGCAGGTTCTGACCTGTGTGCAAAGTTTCAAGAGTTTTCGAGCACGTTAAGGGCCCCAAAAGTGCCCGAGAAGTCCCACACAGCAGAGAAAGGGTTAAAATAAAGCCCCCCTCCTCTCTCACACACACAGACACTGAGAGAGACTGGCAAAATTCCCATAAAATCACATTCAAACCAAAATATCTGACTTCCTGTTGGTCGGAGCTAATGACTGTAAATTAGAAAGTTGTCCGGCTCGGGGAGATAAATATAGATACCGATTTTTGTTACTGTAGGTAAAACTAATACCCCATTTTTGACTAAAGGTGGCGCTACTGAGCCCCTCCACCGCGCCCGTTTCTGAAACTTCACACATACCTAGTACCTAATAAATCTGATATGCATGTTGAGTTTCATGCAATTTGAAGCATGTTAAGAGCCTCAAATGCACCCAAAAAGAATATAACAGTTTAAAGCGTTGCCATGGCAACAGTATTTAAGATATCAATAGTTCTTTCACAGGTCTACATCTGCCGTGTGTTTACATTATACACATAAAGTTTGAAGCAAATCGGGTAAAAATAAGAGGGTGAATTCAAAGCATTTTGAAAGTGACACACTTCCTGCTGCCAGTTGGTGGCGCTATAACTTTGACTCACAATAGTCACATCCATGTGATCGGCCTCTTACAACGAACACACTGCTGAAGTTTCATCAAGATCAATTAATGTATGAGGATGTTATAACACACTTCCTGTTTCCAATATTCGCCATAAATTCGTTTCCTCGCCACGGCCAAACCGTTCGAGATATCAAAAATCCCCTCGCAATTTTTCATCCTCCATGTCTTGACTTCATGCACACCGAGTTTCGTGGTGATTGGTTGAATCGTCTAGGAGGAGTATTTTAAATTCCATTGCATGTGTTTTTTAAACTACGCCAAATAGCCGACTTCCTGTTGGGCTGGGGTAAAAAGTCAGAGCATGAAGGATATATGAACCGATGAGATCTATAAGTGTACCGAGTTTCATATTATTACACGCAAGCGTGTTTGATTTATGGACCAAGTTTTCGGACCGCGTTCCAGGGGGCGCTGTCGAGCCCCCCTGCCACGCCCGGGTCCCAGCTTCAGTCCGGCTCTAATGGCCGCGGGTTCTGACATTTGTGCAAAGTTTCAAGAGTTTTTGAGCACGTTAAGGCCCCCAAAAGTGCCCAAAAGGTAGTAATATAATAATAAATATAGCTGCAAGCAGCGATTACGGGCCCAAGCCGGTGGCACCGCCACCCCGGTGCCTTTAGTTGCACTAAAGGCACCGAGGTGGCGGTGCCACCGGCTTGGGCCCTCCATCGCTGCTTGCAGCTATATTTATTTATATATATATATATATATATATATATATATATATATAAAAAAAACCGCCACCCCCGGTGCCTTTAGGGTTCCTGTGCACAGCGGGCAATAACGTAACTCCGCTTTGACTGTCGAGAAGAAGTCTGCTTTAGAGCTTGCATCAGTGTGGGTTCTGCAAAAGTGCGCATCGAGGGCACATATCAACCACAAAGTATGCGTGAACACCCTTCTGAAACCTAAAATGAAAAATTAGACACCCTACAGTCTCATGGACTTAACGGACACATGAAATCAGCAGCCATTGTAAGTACACAACACCGAAAATTCCTATGAAGTGTGGTATATATATTCATTGAAATTACTGTACTTTAAAACACTTGTTTAAAAGAAAAAAAACACATATACATAGTATAAAACACTAGATGGCACAATATACCTATTTTTAATAGAGTCTTTCTGCCCCCCTCCCCACACACACAGACAGGGGGGGCTGTCTGTGTGTGTGCCCTCCCTCCCCTCCCCACACAGACACACACAATGGGGGGGGGGGGGGGGGGGGCTGTCTGTGTGTGTGCCCTCCCCTCTCCACACACACACACACACTCACTCACACACACAGAATGGCAGGGGGAACTCTGGCAGAGAGAGGCAGAGAGAGACAAAACCACATTCAAACCAAAATATCTGACTTCCTGTTGGTCAGAGCTAATGACTGTAAATTAGAAAGTTGTCCGGCTCGATGTGCACAATATACATACCAAGTTTTGTTACTGTAGGTAAAACTAACCCCCCACTTTTGTCAAAAGCATCTTGAAAGTAACACGCTTCTTGCTGCCAGTTGGTGGCGCTATAACTTTGACTCACATTAGTTACATCCATGTGATGGGCCTCTTACAGCGAGCACAATGCTGAAGTTTCATCAAGATCAATTAATGTATGAAGACGTTATAACACATCGTGTTTCTCTTTTCTCGCCATAAATTTGTTTCCTCGCCACGGCCAAACCGTTCGAGATATCAAAAAGCCATCCGCAATTTAGCATCCTCAATGTCTTGACTTCATGCTGACCGAGTTTGGTGAAGATCAAATAAAATTTCTTGGAGGAGTATATAAAATTCCAGGGGCGTGCGTTTTCATACAACCCATAATAGCCGACTTCCTGTTGGGCTGGCGTAAAACTTAGAGCACGAGAGTTGTTCGGCCCGATGAGATCTATGTGTGTACCGAGTTTCATACTAATTCATGCAATATTCAGTTTGATATATGGACCAAGTTTTCGGACCCCGTTAAAGGGGGCGCTGTTGAGCCCCCCTGCCACGCCCGGGTACCAGCTTCAGCCCGGCCCTGATGGCCGCAGGTTCTGACCTGTGTGCAAAGTTTCAAGAGTTTTCGAGCACGTTAAGGGCCCCAAAAGTGCCCGAGATTTTGCACATAGCAGAGAAAGGGTTAACATAAAGCCCCCCTCCTCTCTCACACACACAGACACTGAGAGAGACTGGCAAAATTCCCATCAAATCACATTCAAACCAAAATATCTGACTTCCTGTTGGTCGGAGCTAATGACTGTAAATTAGAAAGTTGTCCGGCTCGGGGAGATAAATATAAATACCGATTTTTGTTACTGTAGGTAAAACTAATACCCCATTTTTGACTAAAGGTGGCGCTACTGAGCCCCTTACCACGCCCGTTTCTGAAACTTTGCACAAGTGTACTAGGCAATAAATTTAAAGTGTCTGTCGAGTTTCATGCAATTTCAAGCATGTTAAGAGTCTCAAAAACTTTAAAAAAGAATATTAAAGTTTGATGCGTTGCCATGGCAACAGTATTTAAGATATCAATAATCCTTTCACAGGTCTACATCTGCCGTGTGTTTACATTATACACATAAAGTTTGAAGCAAATCGGGTAAAAATAAGAGGGTGATTTTAAAGCATTTTGAAAGTGACACACTTCCTGCTGCCAGTTGGTGGCGCTATAACTTTGACTCACAATAGTCACATCCATGTGATCGGCCTCTTACAGCGAACACACTGCTGAAGTTTCATCAAGATCAATTAATGTATGAGGATGTTATAACACACTTCCTGTTTCCAATATTCGCCATAAATTCGTTTCCTCGCCACGGCCAAACCGTTCGAGATATCAAAAATCCCCTCGCAATTTATCATCCTCCATGTCTTGACTTCATGCACACCGAGTTTCGTGGTGATTGGTTGAATTTTCTAGGAGGAGTATTTTAAATTCCATTGCATGTGTTTTTTAAACTACGCCAAATAGCCGACTTCCTGTTGGGCTGGGGTAAAAAGTCAGAGCATGACGGATATATGAACCGATGAGATCTATAAGTGTACCGAGTTTCATATTATTTCATGCAAGCGTGTTTGATTTATGGACCAAGTTTTCGGACCGCGTTCCAGGGGGCGCTGTCGAGCCCCCCTGCCACGCCCGGGTACCAGCTTCAGTCCGGCTCTAATGGCCGCGGGTTCTGACATTTGTGCAAAGTTTCAAGAGTTTTTGAGCACGTTAAGGCCCCCAAAAGTGCCCAAAAGGTAGTAATATAATAATAATAAAGAAGAATAATCCGGAGGAAAACAATAGGGCCTTCGCCTTTTCAAGGCTTGGGCCCTAATAAATAAATATAGCTGCAAGCAGCGATTACGGGCCCAAGCCGGTGGCACCGCCACCCTGGTGCCTTTAGTTACACTAAAGGCACCGGGCTGGCGCTGCCACCGGCTTGGGCCCTCCATCGCTGCTTGCAGCTATATTTATTTATATATATATATATATATATATATATATATATATATATATATATATATATATATATATATATATAAAGCCGCCACCCCGTTGCCTTTCGGGTTCCTGTGCACGACGGGCAATAACGTAACCCCGCTTTGACTGTCGAGAAGAAGTCTGCTTTAGAGCTTGTATCAGTGTGAGTCTTTCTGCTCCCCTCCAAACACACACAGAAAAGGGGGGGGGGGGCTGTCTGTGTGTGTGCCCTCCCTCCCTCCCCCCCCACACACACACACACACACACACACACACACACACACACACAGACAGAGAGAATGGCAGGGGGAACTCTGTCAGAGAGAGACAAAACCACATTCAAACCAAAATATCTGACTTCCTGTTGGTCGGAGCTTATGACTGTAAAAGAGAAAGTTGTCCGGATCGATAAGCATAATATACAGACCGAGTTTTGTGACTGTAGGTAAAAATAACCCCCCCACTTTAGTCAAAAGTATCTTGAAAGTAACACACTTCCTGCTGCCAGTTGGTGGCGCTATAACTTTGACTCACATTAGTTACATCCATGTGATCGGCCTCTTACAACAAAAACACTGCTGAAGTTTCATCAAGATCAATAAATGTATGAAGACGTTATAACACATTGTGTTTTTCTTTTCTCGTCATAACTGAGTTTCCTCGCCACGGCCAAACCATTCGAGATATCAAAAATCCGTCCGCAATTTAGCGTCCTCAATGTCTTGACTTCATGCTGACCGAGTTTGGTGAAGATCAAATTAAATTTCTTGGAGGAGTATATAAAATTCCAGGGGCGTGCGTTTTCATACAACCCATAATAGCCGACTTCCTGTTGGGCTGGCGTAAAACTTAGAGCACGAAAGTTGTTCGGCCCGATGAGATCTATATGTGTACCGAGTTTCATACTAATTCATGCAATATTCAGTTTGATATATGGACCAAGTTTTCGGACCCCGTTAAAGGGGGCGCTGTTGAGCTCCCCTGCCACGCCCGGGTACCAGCTTCAGGCCGGCCCTGATGGCCGCAGGTTCTGACCTGTGTGCAAAGTTTCAAGAGTTTTCGAGCACGTTAAGGGCCCCAAAAGTGCCCGAGAAGTCCCACACAGCAGAGAAAGGGTTAAAATAAAGCCCCCCTCCTCTCTCACACACACAGACACTGAGAGAGACTGGCAAAATTCCCATCAAATCACATTCAAACCAAAATATCTGACTTCCTGTTGGTCGGAGCTAATGACTGTAAATTAGAAAGTTGTCCGGCTCGGGGAGATAAATATAAATACCGATTTTTGTTACTGTAGGTAAAACTAATACCCCATTTTTGACTAAAGGTGGCGCTACTGAGCCCCTCCACCGCGCCCGTTTCTGAAACTTTGCACATGCCTAGTACCTAATAAATCTGATATGCATGTTGAGTTTCATGCAATTTGAAGCATGTTAAGAGCCTCAAATGCACCCAAAAAGAATATAAAAGTTTAAAGCGTTGCCATGGCAACAGTATTTAAGATATCAATAATTCTTTCACAGGTCTACATCTGCCGTGTGTTTACATTATACAGATGACGTTTGAAGCAAATCGGGTAAAAATAAGAGGGTGAATTCAAAGCATTTTGAAAGTGACACACTTCCTGCTGCCAGTTGGTGGCGCTATAACTTTGACTCACAATAGTCACATCCATGTGATCGGCCTCTTACAACGAACACACTGCTAAAGTTTCATCAAGATCAATTAATGTATGAGGATGTTATAACACACTTCCTGTTTCCAATATTCGCCATAAATTCGTTTCCTCGCCACGGCCAAACCGTTCGAGATATCAAAAATCCCCTCGCAATTTATCATCCTCCATGTCTTGACTTCATGCACACCGAGTTTCGTGGTCATCCGATGAATTCTCTAGGACAAGTGTTTCAAATGCCAGAACATGCGTTTCCATACAGCCCATAATAACCGACTTCCTGTTGGACTGGCGTAAAACTTAGAGCACGAAAGTTGTTCGGCCCGATGAGATCTATACGTGTACCGAGTTTCATATTATTACATGCAAGCGTGTTTAAGATATGGACATGTTTTTGAATCCCATTCCAGGGGGCGCTGGCGAGCCCCCCTGCCACGCCCGGGTCCCAGCTTCAGTCGGGCCCTAATGGCCGCGGGTTCTGACATTTGTGCAAAGTTTCAAGAGTTTTTGAGCACGTTAAGGCCCCCAAAAGTGCCCAAAAGGTAGTAAAATAATAATAATAATAATAATAAAGAAGAAGAATAATAATCCGGAGGAAAACAATAGGGCCTTCGCCTTTTCAAGGCTTGGGCCCTAATAAAGAAGAATAATCCGAAGGAAAACAATAGGGCCTTCGCCTTTTCAAGGCTTGGGCCCTAAAAATGCCATGTTACTTCACGTTATGTGCCACTCATTACGTCTTTTTTATAGATTTAATTTTACCGATTTGAAACGAACACATTTTTTTCCCACAATCCGTCGAACCAGCGTCCAACTCAGAATGCTTTGATTGGCCAATCAGGAGTCGGTCCAAGTTTAAAATTTTTACCTGCCTCAAAGAGTGGAGAGTGATGTTTCATCAGGCTCCGCAGCCTGGCCAAGCGCCAGGAAAAGCTCCAAAAACAAGTCACCTTACACCAACAGCACCATACGAATTAAAACGACATCAAAAATTTGTAACCAAATGGAAAGATGAATTCGACTGGGTTATTTATGAAGACGGAGTAATGTTCTGTGGCGTCTGTCGGGGGCAACCCAACCTGGCTGAGCGCCATCAGTGTTTCTCACAGGTTCTCGTTTATAGTCTGTGTTGAGAGAACGGTGTCGTCTTAGCGGTCTCTGATTTAATAACAAATTATCCTTTCGACGGAAGTGAATCAATCAAAACTAACTTTAGCTGGAAAGTAACATTATTAAAGAACCGCTATAAAGCCAAAACAATCTGTTACCTTAAATTATACGTTTATCTCTGTAAAGCTGCTTTGGGACAATCTACATTGTTAAAAGCGCTGTATAAATGAAGATGATTTGACTTGACTTGACTTGACTTGGCTGACAAGTAAGTGACGTTAGCTAGCTAGCGTCGGCAGCCGTGTACTGTAAACAAGCATTAACAGCATTTGTATTGGTTAAATGTACATAGTTAAATATTAGCTAATGTTCAGATGTAAAATAGCTACACGGTTAAAAGTATCCCTTGGTAAATCAGCCTCTGCCGGGTAGAAAGTGGCATTTATCAAAAATAAATGATAAAATTATGAATCTTTACCCAGACAAGTGACTTTTGTGCATGGACAAGTGAAACATAAATGTACTTGTCCGAAGGACAAGTGCCTCAAAAAGTTAATGTCAAGCCCTGCCTTTATTTATAACCGTATACACACTGGGAACTATATTCTCAGAAGGTGAAGCACTGCTACTTCTGCGGAGTGATTTGCTCGCAGCGCCGTGGTGAGGAGACGAGACTTCGCTAATCACAACCAGAAGTAGCAGTGCTTCGCCTTCTGAGAATATAGTTCCCAGTGTGTATACGGTTAGAAGATGGCCGTGTCTCATGTGACCTTGTTATCTGTACACGCTGTGACTATACAAATCACAACATGTAAATAGGAATATGTTGGCGTTATTTTGTCACTTATTGGGAGCAGTATGCTAGCTGGAGCCATTTACCTCCAGTCTTTGTGCTAAGCTAGGCTAGCGGTGTGTGCGTTAGACAGAGTTACGGCACACACAGAGATGAGAAGGGGCTTATCTAACTCAGGGGGATACGGTGAATACGCTAAAGTCCCAAAAAGTACTCACTTCGTCGTCTTGTGGATGAGCCAGTCTTCATGCCGTGTGTGTAGTTTCTCGAGATAGTCGAGCTGAATCCCCTGCTCCTCCACTCGACCTCTTCTGCCCAACCTCTCCATGCAGGTCTGCAGGATACAACGCTAAAATTGAGCAACTTCTAATTCATTCTAACAAGTCCATTAAAGGTTGTGTAGGTAAGAATTGTCTAAAGAACTTTTTTTTAAACTGTCTTTATATACCAATACATAATTAAAATGTAAGTACTTTGAAAAAGAGAGTATAAAAATTGAGTGACTCTAGTGTATTTAATCTTCAATAAACACAGCTCATTAATTCCTCCCGGGACGAAACAAGTGATTGGCTTGCGCGACTGTCACTCTCCGTCGCCATGACTACCGCCGCTATTACTGGCTCCGCCCACGTGCGCGCACTCGCGCACCCCGTTTTTAGGCGGGAGTGAATGGAATTAATGAGCTGTGTTTATTGAAGATTAAATACACTAGAGTCACTCAGTTTTTTATACTCTCTATTTCAGAGTACTTGCATTTTAATTATGTATTGATATATAAAGACAGTTTAAACTAATTTAAATACAAGTTTTTTTTAGACAATTCTGACCTACCCTACCTTTAACTTCACATGTATTCATTTTGAAGTCAACTTACAGACCACTCGAGTAATGTTTATGTATTAAAAATAGATGTTGCTGAGATGTAAACTACCGGTAAGCTTAATTTCTGACCAACATGTGTTTTGAATCATTGTGCCTTCGCAGATTGGGAGGAAACAAGTCACATGTTTACATCACAATCGATCTACATTCCTTCATCTGAATGCTGACTATGATATCCCCAGACAGGGAAGAATAAATATGGTGTCAGATCATATGTGACCCTGGATCACAAACCCAGTCTGGAGGCGCACTGGTATATCTGTGGCGATAGCCAACTATACATTGTATGGGTCACAATTAAAGATTTTTCTTTTATGCCAAAAATCATTAGGATATTAAGTAAAGATCATGTTCCATGAAGATATTTAGTAAATTTCCTACCGTAAATATATAAAACATGTATTTTTGTGAGTGAATGCAGCACAATTGTGAACATAAATGCACAACTTTAAAGGAGATTTTCTCAATGTTTCGATTTTTTTGCTCCCTCAGATTCCAGATTTTCAATAGTTGTATCTCGACCAAATATTGTCCTATCCTAACAAACCATACATCAATGGAAAGATTATTTATTCAGCGTTCAGATGAGGTATAAATCTATTTTTTTTTTAATTGACCCATGTGACTGGATTTGTGGTCCAGGGTCACATTTGGTTTTAATGGGCTTTATGCACAGCTGCACTACTTCCTGAACTTGTTTCCTGTCTGCCATTATTGGACAAACTGATTAATCCAGGTGTGCCTGACCAACAACAATAATCAGACACACCTGGATTAATCAGTTAGTCCAATAATGGCAGACAGGAAACAAAGGAGCTGGCTAAAGTTCAGGAAGTAGTGCAGCTGGCCATAAAGTCCATTGAGTTAATTATAATAACTCGCTGACTGATAAGACTTCAGTTTTCAGACACCGCCTATATAATATTGTACACTTTAGCACGACCTGAACACTGCATGGACCAATCAGCATCCATGACTGGAACAATCGTAAACGGCATATAAAGCTGAGAGCACGTCTCGTGTGCATATATGACCATCATCATCATCATCATCATCACCGTGAGCTGGTGCAGACCTGTGGAGAAGCTCGGAGATATATGATGCCTTCCAGTTGAACTCGATGACCAAACTGCTCCACCAGAAACGAGTGCCAATCCTGATACACAGCCCACTCTGTGGAGTTTATACAGCCGAGCTCAAACATATTTAAAGCAAAGATGTACCTGAGAGAGAATATACACACTGAAAATGGAAATGTTGCAGTGAAAATTAACATATTTAATCATAATATGTGACCCTGGATCACAAACCCAGTCTGGAGTCGCACGGGTATATCTGTGGCGATAGCCAACTATACACTGTATGGGTCAAAATTATCGATTTTTCTTTTATGCCAAAAATCATCAGGATATTAAGTAAAGATCATGTTCCATGAAGATATTTAGTAAATTTCCTACCGTAAATATCTAAATCATGTATTTTTGTGAGTGAATGCAGCACAATCGTGAACATAAATGCACAACTTTAAAGGAGATTTTCTCAATGTTTCGATTTTTTTGCATCCTCAGATTCCAGATTTTCAATAGTTGCATCTCAACCAAATATTGTCCTAACAAACCACACATCAATGGAGAGATTATTTATTCAGCTTTCAGATTTATTCTGTACAATTTTGATGTGACTGGTTTTGTGGTCCAGGGTCACATATATCTTTGTCAAAAAGAATTGTGCTTAACGGTATTGAATGTGCACTTGTACATCAAATCTTAAAAGTATATATTTTAAAAACCTGTACTTGCAGATACATTTTTAAAAAGTGTGGTAAAATGCCCTTTTCACAAGATGTAGAATAAGTCTCTGATGTCCCCAGAGTGTGTGTGTGCAGTTTTAGCTCAAAATACCCCACAGATATTATTATATCGCATGTAACAGGGGGACAGGGGGCACAGGGGGCGGAGCTACAAGAGCTTGTGTCCTTTTATCTCACACACACATGCACTGAACATTTCAAAAACTTTTAGATTTTTATGTTCAAACCCGGAGTCGGGCAATAATGGAGAGACTCAAGAAGTGACAACATGTAGAAAACATTTCTGAATGGTTAGTTTATGAATATATGTAGTTTATGTGTAGTTATCTTCTAGTCATTGATTAGCATATTCTGTCTTGATAATCTATAATTGTGTTCAGGGGGCGGGGTTATGTAAATTTTAGGGTTGTGAATGATGTCACTAACCCGGGAGGAATGTCGTGTAGTTCCTACCAGCCGTTTGTTGTAGTCCTTAAAAAGCGATTTCTTTAAAAGCAAATATCTTCCTTTGCTTTGAACTTTGAGCGTTGTAACTTTGCAGATGTTGTTTATATTAAAACAGCAACATTACACACTAACTAAAGCTAGAAAAGTGAAATCATAATCAACCACCCCTTTAACTGACACTCTCAATGAGAACTGTAGTTTCATCACCTGTCACTGTAGACCGAGCGCTCGTACACGCGCACCGGCGAGCCCGAGGACTTCAGAGATCCGGCAGAGAGTGGCTGAAGGTGCGAGCGCATGCGACTCATGCAAGAGAAGGTCTGGAAGGTGTAGGACCAGCGTTTCGGGTCATGATACATCATCTGTAGCAGGTTACTGCTCGCCTGCTGAGGAGCGCGTTCGCTCTGCTACACAGAAAACCAGACAGAGCACACGTTAAACAGTCGTCCCTAAACGCATTTGGATGCTAAAGGCCTCACTTCATTAGATTGAAGAATATCAAACCAAGCACTTGTTTTCATGACAGCACAAACATACTTTAAAGGAGAACTCTGGTCAATTTTAACATTGAGCTAAATTTTTAGTAAATTTGGAGTGCTGTCAATACAGAGAACAACGACAAAAATCGGTGTTGCCTACACTGTGTTATCCTCTTTTTAAAATGTGCACCCTATTGACTTGAATGGGGTCTAATTTTAAACCTGCTTTTATTTCTCTCATCGTCCTTGATGTGATCATAGGTAACTAAACCTATGCGCATGAACTCGACAATCGACTACTTTGGACTTCGACCGAAAACAGGAAGTAAATACAGGAATGTGCGCTGGCTGATATAACATCATTTTTATTCATATCTTTCACATCTACTGCAGTCAGATTCACTCGTGTTCACTCTGAAGGAATCACTCAACATGGCTGGGCACTTGTAATGACACATCAAGGATGATAAGAGAAATAAAAGCAGGTTTAAAACTTGCCCCATTCAAGTCAACAGGGTGCAAATTTTAAAAAGAGGATAACACGGTGTAGGCAACACCGATTTTTGTCGTTGTTCTAGTATTGACAGCACTCCAACTTTACTAAAAATTGAGCTCAATGTTAAAATTGACCGGAGTTCTCCTTTAAGGTCACATTACATCAAAATTGGCATTTTTATTTGATGGAATATTGCAGTATTTATTATAAATGATTTATTTGTGCACATTTTATTCATGTGCCTCCTAATCTTGTATCAAAAAAATTCAAAATCGTGCAAAAGTTCATTTATTTCAGTAATTCAACTTAAAAGGTGAAACTAATATATTATATAGACTCATTACATGCAAAGTGAAATATTTCAAGCCTTCATTTGTTATAATTTTGATGATTATGGCTTACAGCTTATGAAAACCCCAAATTCAAAATTAGAATATTGTGAAAAGGTTTTCATAAGCTGTTATTCATGTTTTCATTTCCCTCTCTCTTGCAGCGACATCTCTTCTCTTATGATATTAACAGAAGCTCAAACATGCTGCGTCATATAGATAATAAAGGCTAGATGTCTCGTCCGCGCTGCTGGCCAATGGAGGTCGACATCCGCACCTGGCGGCCATCTTGTCACAGTCAGCTCGCTCACTCGTAACATTGTGTTTTAATGGAGCATGTACTTTTTAAACAACCATAACTTGCTCAATTTTCTACCGATTTTCAAACGGGTTGGTTTGTTTTAAACGTCAGATATGTAGTTATGACACTGCATACTTATTAATAATTATAATATTATATATTTCAACATGTTCAAGCATCCAGAATTATAGCCACGTTAATAACGTTTGTAAGAAACCAAACCGTTTGTAAATCCGTCAAGATTTCAGCGAGATGAGAGTATTTGTGTTCGTGCAGATCACTCGCCTTAAGCCAGAAAGCTTGCCTGTGACAAGATGGCCGCCGGGTGATGACGTTAGAGACTCTGCCATAAGACATCTAGCCTTTATTATGTATATCTATGTGCTGCGTAACAAGAATGAACCTCATTGGTTCTTACATGTCAAGCAAACATGCTTGAGCTTTTGTTGACCACAACTGATGTGTGAGTTGATGAATGTTTATATGTTAAAAAAGCCTAAATTCAATCGGTTCATCATATAAAGTGATCGAGTCTCTTCAGAAAATTTGAACTAACCCGCTCAATTCATATGGATTAGTTTTACTCTTTATGAATTTTTTGATGAGTCAAAGTGGTAGTTGCGTAGCTGTCAATGGAGGGACAGAAATCTCTCAGATTTCAATAAAAAGATTTTAATTTGTGTTCTGAAGTAGTACGTAAGTCGTACGGGTTTGGAACGACATGAGGGTGAGTAATTAATAACAGTATTTTATTTTTTGGGGTGAACTATCACTTTAAATTTACGTCCATGACTAGTCTACACTGACCTGGTTGGTTTGGTCCACATTTTGCCATTTGCTGATGGGCTCTGCGATCACTTCCCAGTCCTGCTCGGTTTTCTGTAAAACCCTGGCAAATGTTGACTTCCCGACCGCTTGAGAGATTCAGAAGACACACAAGAGGCTTTGTTGGCAGGGCAAAAAAGGTTTTTAATATGATACCAAAACATTGGTAACGATAAATTCACATTTTCACTTGATTTTCACACAACAACAACAACACACTCATCAACTTTTTTACCCCCACTCAATTGCATTAAGTACCTCATTACCACAAGTATAGGCATTAACAATGTAAAAATATAACTATATAAACAAACAAAACGTACCAATGTTTCCTTCGATCGAGACCCTCTTTATTTGATCGCTTGTACTCATTTGTTTGCACGCCAAACGGTAAAGAGAAAAGCTCGAGAAAAGACGTTTTGTCTTTCTCACACTCATCCCTAACATATTACAGAAAAATAACATTTACATCATTCATATGCAAGACCGTTTTAAGCACTGCGTACTTCCGGTTAAGGAATGTAAGTTTCAAAATAAAAGTTCTTCCCTTTTAAGGAACGTTAAATGCCAAAATAAAAGTTATTTTTTTATTGGCAAATCGCAAAAAAAAAAAAAAAAAAAGTTTGAAACTTACCAACCTTACAACAACGTTAAAAGAACAAAAAAAACAAAAAACCTTTAATACAATACTTGTTACAGTTTATGTAAGATGTCTTAAAATACCAACAACGCAAAATACAATCAGATAAAAAGTTCAGCAAGTATTAATGAATAACCATTTCATCGTTTAAAAAGCATTTGAGAATCTTTACCAACTTCATTGGCTAGATTCTAAATATTAACAAGTTGAAATGCTCTTCAAGAAAATCTGATTAAGAACATGGTAGAAAATCATTATGGTGACAGCAAATAAAATCACAAAGGAAAAATAAAATGTAGCATGAAATACTGCTGGATATAAATCTCTGAGATTTACCAACTCTTGAAAAAGGTCTTGTAATAATCTTCACTGTTCACTGCAATCACATAAGATATGAAAACATTAAAAAAAGAAAAATTGTCTTCAAACTTGTACAAAAAAAGTAAAAAATAAAATAAACCTTTCTCTTTTTTCCACCGAAACATTATAAAAAGCACTGACTAAAAAAAGCAGTTTTAAAATTGTACTCCCATAAAAACTAAACTCTGATATGGTTTCATATCCCAGTACATCACCGATACATGTAAAAAATAAGGGCCTACAGTGTAATACTGACAACAGAAAAACAGAGAAAATTCACACATAAATCAAGAGTTTTCACAAAAAGACTTGGGGAAGCACAGCTGAGATATTGCAGAGACGGTCACTGTGCACTAACAGCAATTACAGATCCAGAAAGTGAACAGGAAAAAAAGAAAGGCTCTCTGGAAAATGCATGAATTATATTGCCGAATGTGGTATTAATACCAGTTTTTTATCTATCCTTGCTGCCTAGTTTCTCAATAAGGTCCTGAAGGGGTGCCAGCTCTCTGCGGTCGATGAGATTGAACTCCTAAAAAGAATAAAAAAAAAAAAAACAGTAATCAGTTCAAGAAGAGTCTTGCCCAAACAATTAAGAAATCGTCACAGGGACATATCGCGTTTCTTTTTTTTTTAAATTAGGTACATAAGGTCGTCTTGAGTGTGTGTTATGTGTGATGCATTTCAGGGTTTTGTTCTTCAATATCCTGCCTTTTCAAACTCTAAATAAAACGAACTATTGGATGTGTGTTAAAGGGGTGGTTAAATATGATTTCACTTTTCTAGCTTTAGTTAGTGTGTAATGTTGCCGTTTGAACACACTCAAAGTTCAAAGCAAATGGAGATATTTGCTTGTAAAGAAATTGTTTTTTAAAGACTACAACAACTGGGTTAGTGACATCACCAACCCTAGAATTTACATAAACCCCCGCCCCCTGAACACGATTTATAGATTATCAAGACAGAATATGCTAATCAATGGCTAGAAGATAACTACACATAAGCTGCATAAATTCATCAACTAACCATTCAGAAATGTTGCTTCTAAATGTTGTCACTTCTTGAGTCTCTCCATCTTTCTGACTTCGGTTTGAACATAAAAGGCTAATTTTTTCATATATTTTCAGTGCATGTGAGTGCAACCTGTTGTAGCTCCGCCCCCTTTGCCGGGAGCAGCAGCTCATTTGCATTTAAAGGAACAGACACAAAACGGTGCGTTTTTGCTCACCCTCAAAAAGTGACAATTTTAAAGTGATGGTAAAATGTCATTTTCACAAGATGAAAAATAAGTCTCTGATGTCCCCGGAGTGTGTGTGTGAAGTTTTAGCTCAAAATACCCCACAGATATTTTTATATAGCATGTTAAAGTTGGCCCTTTAAATGCAAATGAGCTGCTGCAGAGGGCGGGGTTTCAAGAGCTGGTGTGTGTTAGCAGCTGCAGACACTAAAATGACAGAAACTGTTCTGCCTTTAATGTTAAAACAGAGTCAGACAAAGATGGAGAGACTCAAGAAGAAGTGACAACATGTAGAAGCAACTGAATGGTTAGTTGATGAATTTATGTTGCTGATGTGGAGTTAACTATCTTCAATTAGCATATTCTGTCATGGTAATCTATAAACCGCTCGGATAGGAACTGTTGTGAGATGCACACTGAGTGACTTTCTATTGCATGTGAAAAGGTGGATGCTAAAGTTTGAGCTGACTCACAAATGTGCTCGACTACAGCAACTCTTCCTCTTCTCAACATGGACTGCGTGTTCAGGGGGCGGGGCTTATGTACATTTTAGGGTTGCTGATGTCACTAACCCGGGAGGAATGTTGTGTAGTTCCTACCAGCCGTTTGTTGTAGTCCTTTTCTTTAAAAGCAAATAACTTCCTTTGCTTTGAACTTTGTAACTTTGCAGATGTTGCAACATTACACACTAACTAAAGTTAGAAAAGTGAAATCATACTTTACCACCCCTTTAACATGCAATATAAAAATATCTGTGGGGTATTTTGAGCTAAAACTTCACACACACACTCTGGGGACATCAGAGACTTATTTTACATCTTGTGAAAAGGGCATTATACCGCCCCTTTAATGCACTGACCTGTACAAAGAAGATAAAATGCTTGAAGGAGGTGTTGAGGTGAGCTTCCTCCTGGAGCTGCATGACCGAGTCGAAGTGCTGGTGGTAAATATGAGCATAAACCCGGAACAGACGCTTCAGAATCGTCTTCGCCACGGACATGAAGTTCTTGGGAAACGGCACGCCTGGAAGGAGTAAAGTTTAGTTGAGACGGTCTTTATTTGGGTCGAGACCCAAAAGAAAAAGGTTGCACTGCAAATTCAGAACAAGTGGAAGGGATCAAACGAACCGATCTTGGACGGGAAGAGGGTTTCGTCATCCAGCTGGTCCTGAACCCAGGTCATCAAGTAGTCGATGTACTTGGGCGCAGAACACTTGATGGGTTTTTTGATGTTGGTCCCGTCTGCCCAGTGATATTCATACCTATTGATTTATCGGGCAAGACGTAGATTTTTCATACACAAGTTTTTTTTGTATACCAAAAACTTTATACCATATATATATATAAAGTGCTGTCAAATCGATTAATTGCATCTAACATAAAAGTTTGTGTGTGTGTGTGTGTGTATATATATATATATATATATACACACACACAGTTGAAACTCAAAAAATTTGAATATCGTGCAAAAGTTCATTTATTTCAGAAATTCAACTTAAAATGTGAAACTAATATATTATATAGACTCATTACATGCAAAGTGAGATATTTCAAGCCTTTATTTGTTATAATGTTGATGATTATGGCTTACAGCTTATGAAAACCCCAAATTCAAAATTAGAATATTGTGAAAAAGTTTTCATAAGCTGTAAGCCATAATCATCAACATTATAAAAAATAAAGGCTTGAAATATCTCACTTTGCATGTAATGAGTCTATAGAATATATTAGTTTCACCTTTTAAGTTGAATTACTAAAATAAATGAACTTTTGCTGTATATTCACATTTTTCGAGTTTCACCAGTATGTGCGTTGTGTACACACACATATTATATAAACACAAACTTTTATGTTAGATGTGATTAATCCCTATTAATTGACTTGACAGTACTAATATATATATATATATATAAACAGTTTTTGTGCCAAGCAATTTAAAAGTGTGCTCCTAATCGAAGATAATTTCCCTTTTTCGCCTTTTGAAACATACCAACCTCATAACGTTTAAAAAAATATTTTACTACAATAATTGGTTAAAAACGAACTTAACTAACTTATATATATATATATATTTATGTTTTAATGAACAAGGCAGCATAATTCTTGTATGCTACCAGTTTTGCAGCCCACTATTAATTTGTTATTTTGTTCAAGGGAAAATACTAAAGCATTGAAGTGACGCTGTATTATTTTACCTGGGTCCTGCAGACATAACCGAGCAACTGATTTCTGTGCAAAACTCAGTGATCGTGCCATAGAGCATGTTGATCTGGTTGAAAAAGTCCACAGCTGAAATAAATGGGTAAGGATTAAATGGTATAATCATGATTAAGTTAAATTTTCTCAACAATACTTCCATACACACTCACTATTGACTGCAATCCATTCATTGAGGTCTTCTCCCTCCGGTAACATCACAGCCGCTCGGAGATTACCACTTCCTAAAGTGGCCTCTGCATGTTTCAGAAGTTCATACTGGTGAGAGCCTTCTGGGATATTTTTCTTGGGCTTGAATGTCTTTGATGAGCGGTTTCCACTACAATAATAGCAACAAAATAAGTCACATGTTGCATCAAGTGATACAAATGCAGAGATGTGGTTAAAATTGATTACACAATATGCATCAAGGAACATGAGGCTTAAAACTGAAAAGAAGAACATTTGCAATTAAAAAAACGCTGAGTCGACACTTTCATGCTTTTTATACAGAAAATATAAAAAATGTGTACATATTAGGGAAAATAATTCATGCCAGGAGTAAAAAAAAATACAAGAAGTTGAAGTGACTTTTTAATATTATCTAAAGCAGTGCCATATTTTTAAACTTCTTTTATATAATGTTCACTGTTATGCTTAGCTTATTTCGTCACATGAATGTGATATTTTCCAAGTAAAATAAAAAGTTGTATGAGAAAATAAAAAAAACTTTTGGAATCAATGTTATAAAAAGGAATATGGCGTCAGACAGATCAATTTGTGTTAATGTCACAGCCTAGAAATGAAGTTAGAGACATATCCAACCCAAACAATCTCGAATATACACATTCAAAGAAAAGATGGATCATAGATTGCTAAGCAAAAATTCGCACGAGTCTTCCATATCCAAATGAAAGCAACTTTTCATGCTTGCATTATTGAACAGAGCATATGTTTACGCCATATTCCGAACACAGGAACAGATGTCGACCGGAAATGTTGTTAGTTTTAAAAGTTTTAATGTTATCGGAAATGTTATTTGGTTTATTTTTTACTAGGTGAACTTCCACATTACATCTTATCAGCAATATGCGATTATGAAAAAGAAAGTATAAACAAGTCGCATCGGCCGAATACTTACAACAAGAAACTCATATCCGCTTCTTTTCTTTCCTCTTAAAACTTTTATAAGGCGATACGAATTTCTACTGCGATAAAGTTAATCCTCAAAGGCCTTTAAACACTATTTATAAGTAGGCCTTCTCCTCGAAGTTCGATGTTTCACAGACGAAAGATATAAAGTAGGCGTACGTTACATTAGTAGACAGATTCAGGAAATGTCTACGATTGGTTCCCTTTAAGTGATAAGAAACCATAGAAATAAAACGTTTAAGTTACGTGCTGAGTCAGGGAAACCCTTCTTATCTATACGAATCGGATATTGTTACAGTTTTGTTCGGAACTTTTATATACAATCACATAACAATTATTAGTACAACTGTAAGTCAGTCTGCCAAAACGTTATGTTTAAACTGCGCATGCGCACTGTGAGTCAAGGGGCGGTAGTTAGTTTCTCATCGGGGATCATGTAGTGACGCTGTAGCCACGCATAGGGGCATCGGGGTTAAAAACGTACTCTAAATGTTAGTCTGAACACATTTCTGCCTTATTTGCACCTGGTTTGGTTTGGGTCACATACGTACGCTTAGCTGTTTTCAATATTTGACTCTTATTTGTTTATATTAAGCACCATGGCTACACTCCGGGCGTTGCGGAAACTATGCCGGCATTTTCATCATCAGGCATGTAGTTTCCATTTGTCATCTTCAAGGTAAGTGTCCTCTCTCATTCGGTTAAAGAATAAGTTATAGAATAAGAATAAGGGATACGAGTGTCACTGTGTTGATCCGCTCTCGATAAACTGGTTGTCATATAACGTTATAAAGCTTTATTAGTTATACCTCATTTGTAATTCTCTCACTATTTCACGTGGTTTATTTGTAAAAGCATGTCACATGAGACTTGCTCTCGGTGGTTTGGTTATGTGTTACGTAACAAAAGCCGGTCTAATTGTTCACTTCATCTGCGCGCCCCCGATCAGCGCGCGCGGCTGATGTAATGCCACAAACTGCTTGCATGCAGCCGCCGTCAAGTTTCTAATTTCTCTGCTCATGTGTTGATGATTTGTAGTGATCGTTATGCATGATGGCTCAAATTGAGCACATAACGTTACCCGTTTTCATTTATGCTCCGCGTCGTCAGTGATTTAGTGGAATTAATTTAGCTGTGCTGACAACATTATACACATGTGATGCATGCGTAAATTGAAGTCACTATGGAATCTAAACCGACTATTATCAGTATTTATCCGTACACCTTTTTTTTATTAAGTTATGTGCCCTCGTAATCTTAAAAAAAATATATATATACGTTTTTTTTTTTTTTTTTTTTTTTTGCAAAGGTCCCTTCAGGGGCTCCGTACTTATTTGCTTTTTTTTTTTTATTATTGCAAAAAAAAGCTACATATCACAGGTGACTAATCAAAATATACATAACAATATACAAGAATATAACACGTAAACAGAAAACAATACAATTTAACCAGGGAAAGCTTATTGATCATTACAAGGAGAAAGAGGACCATATGTTGACAGTTTTACTGCAAAACAGTTTCACAAAAATAACAGTTTGTATTGATGTCTCTTTTAACTTTAACCATGTAATGATTAGCAGGGTAATATCTGTAAACTTCCACTCTTGCTAGGACATCTCATCTCTGGTGACGTGTTCAGTGGCGCGTGGGCGGGACAACCTGTCACTCACATGAGATCCACCAATAGCAAACCACAGTGATCCAAGTCCCGCCTACATTGTTTAAAAAGACTATCATGCCAACTTTCAAAGTGTTTTCTGTGTAAAATAAAGTGGTTTAAAAAAAAAGTAGTATTTATGTTGTGTTTTAATGATGTCTTTTGTTACAAAACAAAAGTCAGACTAAGAAAAAGCTAGCGAAAACAACTCAATCTCGAGTACCGGTAATCAACTTTTATGTCGAGATTACAAGAAAATAATTTTGTGATCATGGGAAAGGCACATTTTTTTCCGAAAAAACCCCCAATTTGTGGATTCTGAAATCTTCCATGGTTAACGGTTGTCGTTCGGGTTAGAGATCAGCCATTTAAAGTTTATATTACGGCATTTGGCAGATTGTCTTTATCAAAATCGACATAGATTTCAAAGTATGCATTTTATCAGTTCACGCATTGTCCAGGACCAGTGTTGGGTAAGTTACTCTAAAAAAGTAATTAATTACTAGTTACTAATTATTACCTCTTCAACAGTGTAATTAGATTACTGTACTAATTACTCACTGTAAAAAGTATTTAATTACTTTTAATTACTAAGTTACTTTCTAAATCCCATATCAACCTCAACCATCTGAATAATACAAGGATAGACATGAAACTGTTTTAATTATTCCAAATAAATTCTATAAAATTGCATGAATTATCCTTAAACTAACCAAACAATTTAAGGGTTAAATAATAAACATACTTTTTAACATCAGACAATAAAATTGATGTTAAACCCACTATTGTTTTATATAGAATTGGGTAACACTTTACAATAAGGTTCATTTATTAAACATTATTTAATGTATTAACTAACATGAACAATACATTTGTTACAGTATTTATGAATCTTTGTTAATGTTAGTTAATATGAATAAAGAATTGTTTGTTCATGTTAGTTCACAGTGCATTAACTCATGTTAACAAGATTTTAATAAAGTATTAGTAAATGTCGAAATTAACATTAACAAAGATGAATAAATGCTGTATAAGTGCAGTTCATTATTAGTTAACGTTAACCAATGTAGTTGGTTAACTACAACGTTAACTAATGAACCTTATTGTAAAGTGTTACCTAATACCAGTCTGATCTCATGACATTTCATACTTATTTACAAGGTGGCGAGTGAGGTCGTAGGATTTAGCCACCTCATAAAATGCATACGAATTGCCGTGAGATCGGATTGATCTATACACAGTATTTAGCTCAATTACATTAGAAGTAACTGTAAAATTACAGAAAAATTAAGAGAAATCCCTTTACTTTTTAGAGAAAAAAGTAATTAAAGTACAGTAACTAATTACTTAGTAATTAGTTACACCCAACACTGTCCAGGACTCCATGTCTATCGTTCTTCACACAGTTTGACTTCTGATTTAAAATATGCCTTATCAAAGCATCATGTATAACTGTGCCGAGCAGATTTACAGCCGAACTAACACAAACGTGCAACTAACTGATCAATCGAAACTTTTGTCACATCGCATCAATAAAGGTTGTCACAGCGAGGGAGGAATAGTAAGATATCTTCACACATTTGCATGGACCGCTATATTATGCCTTATGTATACTAATTGTTTAAAAAATATGTATTTTTGTTGCTATTGGATCAAGGCTCCTACATTTAACAATTTAGACGTCTCTCTTTACAAATGATGCAAGAGTGCTCTGCCATTCTTCAATGTTATCTTCAGTTATTGTGCGTATGTCTTTATTTAGACAGGCGTCTATCACACAGAGCTTATCTTTAGACCACAGCTGTGACTCCCGCGTCAATCGCTGGTTTCATGTGTTTGAGGATATTATATGAACAGATACATTGGTAACACTTTACAATACGGTTCGTTAGTTAACATTAGTAGGGCTGCATAACGATTTGCAGTTTGCAGAATAAAAGTTTTTGTTTATATATGCGTGTTTACTGTGTATAATAATTATGTATTGAAATACACAAACATGCATGTATAATTTTAAGAAAGAAGTATTTATATTATATATAATATAAATTATATTTAAATATAAAAATGTAGATAAATATGTCAATATTTTTTAAATATATACATGCATGTGTGTGTATTTATAAATACATAATATTTTACACAGTACACACACATATATGATGTAAACAAAAACTTTTATTCTGCAAACGATTAGTTGCGATTAATTGTTATGCAGCCCTAAACATTAGTTAACTACATTAGTTAACATGAGCTAATAATGAACTGCACGTATACAGCATTCATTCACCTTTAATGTTAATTTCATTTACTAATACTTTATTCAAATCTAGTTAACATTAGTTAATGCACTGTGAACTAACAATGAACGGCATTAACTAACATTAGCAAAGATGAACAAATACAGTAACATATGTATTGCTCATGGTTAGTTAATACATTAGCCTAACTAATGAACCTTATTGTAAAGTGTTCCTGATAAATTTCACCTGGGAAAAAAAAGAAAAAAGTGTTCAGATCAGAAGCAAAATTGTATTTTTTTGCAGTGAAATTTTGCCGTCCTTCAATCCTTGACCTTTTATTTTCCAGACAAGATGCCGTGATCATCTCGGGCCGAAAACTGGCCCGTCAGATCCGCAACGAGGCGCGTGCCGATGTGGAGGAGTGGGTTTCCGCTGGCAACCGAAGACCTCACCTGAGCGTCGTGTTAGTGGGAGACAATCCAGCCAGCCACTCGTACGTGCTCAACAAGACCCGTGCGGCAGCAGAAGTGGGTAAGAGACGCTTGATCTGCTCACATCAAACTTTAATAAACTGGGACGTTTCGACCAGACAAGGTTCTGGCCAAGGCCCCCCTTTTGCAGGATGTGTTATTGAACCCCATCGACAATACTACGGCAAATGTAGGAATTAATAAAACATCTGTTGACATCAGATTATGTGATGGTGTCTGATACCAGCCCATCAGAAAGATTATAGAGATGACCTGATGACAATTTTCTAGGCCGATTCCGATTTCTCATCGAGTTTGACCTGCCGATACAGATTTTAGCCGAGTCCGATCCACTTTACAGCACACACAAATATTTATTTATATATATATATTTTTTATAAAACACCATATACTTTAATGTATAAATGGGTTTTAAATGGGTAAATTTCATAAATATATCTATATTTTTGAGTCTTCATTTTCTTTTCTGACATAGCCTACTCCAGTTCTTGTTAAAACACACTAGACATGCAAATAATGTGCATTTTAGGCACTTTTTGTGTGAAATCATATTTATTTTGTCCATCAAAAGTGTGCTTTCACTTTAATTGAGCGTGAGCAGCGCAGCCAAACCCCCCGCTTCACTGCTGCTCACGCTTGCGTGTGAAACGGCCATAATTCACGAGGTTTCCTACATGTGCGTTCTGTGTGCACGTGTGTGTGATGCTGATGTTGCGTGATGTTAATCATGCGGCGCCCGAGTGCAGTTGACCGGCATAAAATTGGCATATATGTCAGACTGACCAGCCGGTCGCCTAATCTCTAAAAGATTAGCATTAAAAGTATAATGTTCAGATAGGCTATGCGACAAATTATTATAATGCTATTTCATAACAATTCTCATAATAATATAATGTTTTTTTAAATTTTTTTCTTTTTTTTTTCTTTCAACTTGCTGCGGGCCCCCACTTTGAAAACCCCTGAAAACAGCATTTTGGGGGCCTGAAAACGCAAACTTTTGAAAATGTGTTTCAAAGTGCACGTTTTTGAATTTGATACCGTTGTCGTCTCCGTGTAAACTACAAAAACACCAATTTGTGGAAACCGTTTTCATGGATCTGTGTGGGATACAATTAAAGTGCCCCTGTAGTCAGTAATTTTATCCCTTAAAACTCATCTTTGATCACCAAAATTACATATTTAAATGTTTTTTCCTTGGAAAAAATGCATTCATGC